>BPLS01029137.1:177702-199830 GCA_019656275.1 Rhododendron kiyosumense | reverse complement strand
TTTTGAAAATTTCAAAATTTTCGGGATATAATATTTGCTCCCAAAATATTCTAAACTCATTTCTGCTCCATCTCCATTCTCCACGCACCAACACCAGAAACCACCGCCACCAACAACTGCCAACCATCTGAGATGCAACCGACCGTCGTCCAACACAAGTGTTCTCTCTCTCTCTCTCTCTCTCTCTCTCTCTCTCTCTCATACGAAGGTTATGAGGGCACCGAGCAACTCCACCACGGATTTGTCCAACCACGGCGAACCTGACAGTCACCCAAAACCCCCAATGATGGACGGCACGCCAAATCAGTTGTGGTGCGTTTTTCTCTCTTGTGTAAGATCTTAACTTTTGTGCTGCGTTTCTCTCTCTTGTGTAAGATCTTAACTTTTGTTTGGGTCTAAAATTAGGGTTTGTTCTTCAGAAATTGGGGCTCTTTGTAAATTAGGGTTCTAAAAAAAATGGGGCATTTCACAAATTTGGGTTTGTTGTTTGCAAATTGGGGCTTTTTACAATGAGATGTGCTGGTTTTTGATTTGAGAAAGAATCCAAAGCAAAGTATGTACTCTATCTTTTTGTAGTCATAAATGTAATTAGTATCTTTTTGCATTTTAATTTGGATGGGAAATTATGATATTTCTGTCATTTTGGATGCAAGTTACACTTGTAAATAGAGAACTGCAGACTTTTTTTTTTCCCCTTTTTGTTCCGTTTTGCTGGAGTAGAAAGAAGAGACAAGGAAGATGAAAGCATGCCTTCTTTTTTAGTTCATATTACCAATATTAGGCTCTGTTAATTTGGCCTTTCTCATTTGCAAGTTGTGCAAGGGATTGCTTCTAATTATGGTAGTTGATTTCATGTTTGTAGGAAAAAAATAAGTCAACGTGAATTGAAGCCCAAGAGAAAGGAGAGCTGCCACTTTCGTAGTTAAAACAATGCATTTGCTTCAGAAGTGAACATATCTTTCAGAAGTTAGCGAAACCATGAACTAACGAAGTGGAACCTGAATTGTTACTTTGTGGATGTAAAGTATATACTAGAGTCAATAGTAAAACTGAAGTAGGCAGGCAACACTGAATTAAAGTTCACGCAAGTGCTTTGTAATGATTTACGAATTAATGGAATGAACTGTCTGGTTTTGGTATACATGTTGTTGGAATTCTTGTGTTACTTTCAATTTTAGGGCTATAAGTTTCATTTATAGTCTCTTACATGATAATTGGGGAAGCATTGTTTGATTGGGAGGGAAGCATTGTTTGATTGGGAAGCAATATAAGTGTCATTTTTGCAGAATCCTATTTGGAGTTGAACACTATCTATGTGTGTGATACAAGACACATGCCAACTGTGAATAAACAAAGATAGTAAACTGTAACTAATAGGCTACTCATACAAAACAAAAGCCAAATTCACATTTTCATTAAGCATCACAGTGAACAAACAAATTGAGAGAGTAAATGGCAATTAGGCTACCCATACAACACAAAGGCACAAAAAGCCACATTTCAATTGATCATCAAAGTTACTCAGATGCTTGAGAGAAACTAATTGATTTCAAAAGTCACTACCCTCAAAATAAAATTTGTGTTTCAGGTGGAACTAAACCATGAAACTCACAATTAATGCTGCCATAAGGATGCCCTCCCTACATATATAAGCTAAGAGAATATATGTATTGCCATCTGCCAAAAATACAAAAAAGTACAAGTCTTCCATTACAAATCGGTTGAAGCCTCGTCAAGGTCATAGCTCCACATTCTACCGTGCGGTCCAACCATTTGGAATGTCTAAAATTAAAAACCAATTGTCAAGTATGTAACATGTGAAAATTTTGAATGATCGACAAGATAAAAAAAACATAGGGATACTTACACTACAATTTACGCTCCCTTGCATGATAACCTCATTGAGTTCCATAATGTGAACATTCGGATTATACTACACCGGTAAAATAAAACATTAGTGTAATTATAAAGCTCATCGATACACTTTTGCTAAATACTTTTAACAATTGCAAGTTGAAAGATATACCGTCATGCTCTTCGCATTGCCTCGACTAGCTTTGCCATTCTTGCGTGATTGCTTTATCTTTCGAATAATTTTTTCAATTCTTGGTTGTTTCCTATTTACCGGTGGTCGCCCTTTCCAACGAAGTTTAATCGGATCACCCACGGGTATTTTTTTCTCTTCGGAACTTATGATTTCATCTACTATGTTGATTGACATAGGCCTATCACCTAGGCACTCCTCCTCGCAAACTTCGTTCTCCACCTCGACTTCTTGCAACTTGGCCACCACCCTCTTACTCTTCGCCTCAGAATCCATGGCCTTTTCGGCGGCTTTACGGAAAGCAACCAACATATAATCATAGCGATGCCATTCGGGCTTGCATTCCCAATTTGCATAACTAACCTTCACCATTATGTGACTCCTCCTCATGTTTTTGCTCCACCTTCGTAGAATGTACTTCTCTGGACTTCTTTCAACTTCTTTCTTGACCAAACCATGACAATAGGCTTGCACACAATCCCCTTAGATTCAAACAGCCAACAAGTACAATTACTTTCTTTTGACTCCTCATTATAACAAACATGAAAAGTAACGGTTGTCAATATTCCCTTCCCACCAACTTTTATATCTTCTTCAATCTCAAATTTCGAAATGCCATCATCTACCACCTTCATGGAAGTGAAATTGCATGCAATCTTACCGGCTAATTGAGCTTGAAAATCCTTATATTTTGTGAGTGTGTATGCATCTTGAAATTGATCTTCAAAACCATAAGGGGACACATTCTTCATTTGTTTGTTGAAACAACGGGCATCTTCCTCATCTTCTTTTTCCACCTTCTTACGCAAGGCGTTCTCATATTGCTCCACAAATTCCTTCAATGTGGTATTTGAATGTACGTAGCCATCAAAGTAGGCATTCATGCTTTCACTCCGTTGGGTTGTTGACATCCCCACCCAAAAAACATCTTTCACAAATGCGGGAGGCCATCGGTGCCTTTCCTCGTACAAGCCACTTAGCCAGTCGTTGGCCTCTAAGTGATATTTATTGATGAGATTGCCCCAATTTTTCTCAAATTCCTCTTTAGTCAATGAATCATACGCAGCACTAAGGACATCCCATTTAATCGGTTCATAGTCATCGTAATTTTTCAACTTTTTAGGAACTTTTTTCAACAAATGCCACAAACACCAACGATGCCATGCATTTGGGAAAACTATACTTATTGCGTTTTGCATGGCACGACATTGGTCTGTTATGATGGCATTAGGAGAACACCAGGACATACAAACAACCCATGTCTCAAATAACCATACAAATGAAGCTGTGTCCTCTCGTAATATTAGTCCGCACCCTAACAAAGATCGATTGTCCATGATGATTTACACCCACGAAAGGAGCAAACGGTATATTCCACTGATTAACCAAATAAGTGGTGTCAAATGTGACCACATCTCCAAATTCCTTGAATGCTTCTCTACTTCTCCCATCGGCCCAAAAAACATTCTTTAGCCTGTTTTCTTCATCTAGATCAATTGCATAAAAAAATGCTTCATTATCTGCTTTCATCGTAATAAAATACTTGTGCATTGATTCTGCATCCCCTTCCTTAAGTTCTGAGCGTCTCACTTTGTCGACGTAATTCCTTGCATCCTTGGATAACCATGGCAAGTTGCTAGGCCCCCCTACCTCAATCGTACATGAGGCAATTGTTAGATTCATTTTTATTCCAGCCGTGCAATTCAACTCTATTGTCCTTTTTGCATGTAGTGGGATAACCCGAGTGGCTTGTAGATATCGAGCTTTCTTCGGGCACATTTCATGGTTATGCTTCAGTTCAATTGAATTCAAAAGCCACTTTCCATCGATTTTCAAGGACAAGTTCATTGATGCTTTACAATCTGTTTTGGATGTTGGATAGGCTTTCAATGGGTTTAGTGCCTTGTTAATCGACTTTCCACCCCTATGACAAGAGTAGGTTATATTCATTTTTTGTCCATTCCTATGCTTGTTAGAAGTTCTTGTGACGACAACAAAACCTTGCACTTTCGCATATCTACCATAATAGTCACGTGCATCATCTTCTGAATAAAAAAACATACCAACCTTAGGTTTTGGTACCTCCTGCAAATTCTGATCTTCCTCCAAGACCAAGTCCTCACAATCCATTATTGAAATAGCTTTGATATCTTTGTTGATTTCTGGTGATGGGTCTTGAAATTCCATACTTCTACCATCAAGCAAATAATACAGTGCATTAGACATAATTATTTTTAAACTTGGCATACAAAAGAGCCACATCGATTAATTTGGTGTCTTGTTAGGACAACTAAAAACATTACTAAGATCAAATTCAACCCCCCATTTACTTCAATGCATGGGTCATAACCATTACTATTAGAAAACTTCATAATAATAGTACCAATTTTAACAATAGTGTTTTCAGGGACCACATCACCAAAAACATAACTAGGACCACAAAAAACAAGGCATGGAGAAGAGATTAAAAAAAACACACATGAACCAACCACACCTAAACAATTCAATGTCAAACTACAATATTTTTTTAAAGATACTAGGTGCACAACCATCCGAATATGACACCAAACACAACCCCTCACACACACGTGGGTCCTACACCCATTTAACAAGCGAGACTCACGTGTATGTGAGTGGTTGTATTTGGCGTTATGTTCGGATAATTGTACACCTAACATTTTATATATTTTTTTGACATTTCAATTAAAGTAATTGTATTAAATGTTGAGGAGAAAGTTTTTAGCTTTACAAAGCAAGAAGAAGAAAAGCCAAAATTTAAACTACTGCCATTACTCCCACTTTTGTTTCCAACCACCCCAAGACTATTATTTTTGTTTTCTTCTCTATTCTGTTTTTCTTCTCTATTCTGTGCACGTGGAGAGCAGTGAACATGATACCCTTTAAAAAGAAAGTGAAGCACTTTAAAAACGCCATAAGCCTCTCTCACAGTAGCCAACAGTGGAAACATAGAGAAGATGCCAATAAACAGAGCGAAACACGAAAAAACAAGCAGATTCGAAGGTTTGAACTAATTATACTCAAAAGAGGAGAAGACGCCGAAGTAGGTGGGGACAGTAGCAAAGAAGATGTCAGAGAAGTCGCCGGAAAAGATCTCCACAACCTAGAAGGTACGCCGAAGAAGAGGGGTGAGTTTGGAGGTGAATATTGGGGATTTGGGGGAAGTTCTTTTTTTCTCTCCCCTGTTCCAATCTTTATTTTCGTTTCAATTTTGGGAGAAAATGGGCGGGAGTTGGAATTGGCAGGAGAGAATGGGCCTCATTGTTTTCCCACTTTTTGGCCACGTTGGCTGCTATTCCTGATCTGTTCATAATGTATGTGCAGCTAGCATTATTGTATCTTTAATCATGCTAATGTTTTAATGTACAAGGTAAGAAATCCTTTGTTAAAAAGGGAGCAATAAAGACAAACAGCAGGTATTGAACTGTTGACCTCTTGTAAATGAGCCATGATCTCTACCACTACACAAGTAATTGTTATGTACGTTAAAAATGGTATCATATATATTATTTATTAACAAATCACGTGATTGTCCTGTGCTTACCTTAGATCCACCCCTGCATGAGCCCGACTACTGTGTTTTCTCGTTAATTGATCCATAAAACCAGCAGGAGTCCAAACAAACACCACTAGCGCCTTCGATGACTCGCTGAAGAGACACTCGTAAGTGAGAGTTTGTATAATAGGAAAGGCTTATTTAGGAAACCCCCGCAAGTGGACGCTAAAATTAATTGGTTCACCGGGCATTATTCAATCATAAGTCTAGTGGCAATGTATTTTGACACCATATTTATTACTCCATGTGTGGAGCCCACAACACTTGTGTCTGTATAGTAAAAAAACGCGAATAAACTCTTCAATGGAATTCAAATTCGCAAACTCGCACATGCCACTTAGTGGGATCCGAAGGCCCCGTAGCGTGTAGAGAGACAGAGAGTTATGATCTTAGTTATTCGAAAGTATTTTCAACGATCTGGATTTAAAATCTCTTCTAGGAAGGAGTTATTCTTTTTCATAAAAGAGTTTATTTTAAATCTGGACCATTAAATATTGAGATTAAGGGCTGTGTTTACTCCATAGAGGGTGATTACTCCATGCGCCCTGTAGCAAGTTTGCTCACTACAGGGCCTGCTTCCCACTTAGGCCTACTTGCAACACCTAAATATTGTACTCCATGTGAAAAAGGAAACAACGCACGGTTAACCAAAAAATAAGGGCAAATTTTCGTAGTAGTTCCTGTAGTTTTACGGTTGTCTCACTTTCGTCACTCTAGTTTTAAAGTGCTCGAATTTCGTCCCTGTAGTTTGTTTTACGTTCCAAATTGGTAAAATCGTTAACACCGTTAACGAAACTAATGGAAAAAAAATATTGTTCCAATTTTCAATTCGTTTGAACCGGTGCGAAGATCTTATTTTTTTGATCATTTTATCCTAAATGGTCATAATGAATTTTTGGCTCTAAGGCCTTTCAACGAGCACCCGAAGACTTCTTATTTAGTTTCAGAGCTCTCTTAGGGTGCTCGTTGAAAGGCCTTAGAGTCAAAAATTCATTACGACCATTTAGGATAAAATGATCAAAAAAATAAGATCTTCGCACCGGTTCAAACGGATTGAAAATTGGAACACTTATTTTTTTTTTCCGTTAGTTTTGTTAACGGTGTTAACGATTTTACCAATTTGGAACGTAAAACAAACTACATGGACGAAATTCGAGCACTTTGAAACTAGAGGGACGAAAATGAGATAACCGTAAAACTACAGGGACTACTACGAAAATTTGCCAAAAAAAATGGTGACAATGGAAATCCAACTTTATTCACAGGCACAGGGGATTCCGTACCTATTCCGTACCAACCACTCATCCATCGAAAAACCCTCGCAAGTTTCACAGGAACTTTCGTTTCTCAGACCATACTCCATACATATCCATTTTTTCCTAACCACGACTTTTGAACATTCAAGAATTCCGCCCCAAGGTACGATCGAGGCCCACAACGACCAAAGACTCCACCAAGTCTTTTTTTAATCCGAAGACTCCACCAAGTCGTTCCCATTTTCTTCCACAGACTAGACATTAGTATATACTACTATTCTCTCTTCTATTACCAAAATCATCATATCACAGAATATAAAGGCAAGGCCAAGAAAGAAAACACGAATCTTGATCC
The DNA here is from genome assembly GCA_019656275.1 of Rhododendron kiyosumense. Taxonomy (NCBI): domain Eukaryota; kingdom Viridiplantae; phylum Streptophyta; class Magnoliopsida; order Ericales; family Ericaceae; genus Rhododendron; species Rhododendron kiyosumense. Next base: position 192,601 of record BPLS01029137.1, on the reverse strand, counting down.
AGCCGTGTCAATAATCCCAAGCCATGGCAACCGCTCTGGCGTACCAAGATTCCCACCTCCCGGCGGTACCCACGTGGCTAAACAAGGGTGACAACGCATGGCAAATGACCGCAGCAACACTCGTGGGCCTCCAAAGCATGCCGGGCCTAGTCATTCTCTACGCCAGCATCGTGAAAAAGAAATGGGCCGTGAACTCTGCTTTTATGGCCCTATATGCCTTCGCTGCTGTCCTGATTTGTTGGGTGCTAGTATGCTACCGGATGGCTTTCGGTGATAAATTGCTCCCTTTCTGGGGAAAGGGTGCACCGTCACTAGGCCAAAAGTTCCTCATTGGCCAAGCTGCCATCCCAGAAAGCACACCCATGATCCAGCCATTTTTTCCGATGGCTTCGCTGGTTTATTTCCAGTTCACTTTTGCTGCCATTACCATGATTTTGCTAGCTGGGTCTGTGCTTGGTCGGATGAACATCAGGGCGTGGATGGCTTTTGTGCCTTTGTGGCTGATTTTTTCATACACTGTTGGTGCTTTTAGCTTATGGGGTGGTGGGTTCCTTTTCCAATGGGGTGTCATTGACTACTCTGGTGGCTATGTCATCCACCTATCGTCTGGAATTGCTGGTTTCACCGCAGCTTATTGGGTACCACACGGTCCACACCACTCTTAAATTTTACTATTATTCCCGTATAAACGAAGTGTAGTCATGTATTGATCATATATTCTATTCTCGTGGCATACTATGAGCTAGCCCATCTAAAATAAACAAATAAATAAATACATATTGATTGATTGATATACTTTAATTTAGGTTGGACCAAGGCTGAAGAGTGATAGGGAGAGATTTCCGCCAAACAATGTGTTGCTTATGCTAGCAGGTGCGGGGTTGCTTTGGATGGGGTGGTCAGGGTTCAATGGAGGGGCACCTTATGCTGCAAACATTGATGCTTCAATTGCAGTGCTAAACACAAACATATGTGCAGCAACAAGCCTTCTTGTTTGGACATCACTTGATGTTGTGTTTTTTGGGAAGCCCTCTGTGATTGGTGCTGTTCAAGGGATGATGACTGGTCTCGTTTGCATCACTCCAGGAGCAGGTATATACATGTATATGTTCTTGAATGTTTCAATTACTAGTGTGTATGTGTGTATACACACACACACATCCAATTAGTAAAAAGATACTAGTATCACTTTTCACTGTGTTGTGGTTCATAATTAATCTTACTAATTAATGTGGTAGTATTATGAATCAGATTTCTTTATCGAAATTAAATTAATATGCAAACTCTATTATGTAAAGCTAATTAGCACATGATAATAAAACACTATATTAGCGACAAATTCTAGGGAGTTTTTCATTTCTCTCACGTCGAGTTTGCACATGATAGCACTATGTTTGAAACTTATTATGATCGCACAAGAAATTAAGCAAAAACAGAATAACAAAACAAGGTTGCTTTAAATCACTAGAATTTCTTCACTGTATGTCAAACAAGATATAAGGCGTCTGCTGATCTTAACAATAACAGCAAATTAGGATGGAACCAATCACTGGTATACATCATTTCTGCAACAGTACAGCTTAAATTCCTAAGTTGCAATTTCTCTTCTTTAAGTTTCAAACAGGTCCTAAAAGGTAGTGAAAAGCTTGTAAACCTGGGTTGGTTGCAGCAAGAAAATAGGTAGATAAGGATGGTATCCTCTCCGGAGTTACTGTCCCGAACAGTCCATTTTTTTCTCACCCTACATAGTATTCCTACCAGTAAGAATATTATTTTGGGGTCTACATTTGTGAGACAATCCAACAGCTCTCCCATACATACTGGAGAGGATCGATTCGGATCAGGTAGATAAATAGAATGTTTCAATTGGTAATCATCAAAATTAAAGGGTAAAGGGTTCTATCGTTATTTGGCAGGAGTGGTGCAATCGTGGGCTGCGATAGTGATGGGCATCCTATCTGGTAGCATTCCTTGGTTCTCCATGATGATCCTTCACAAGAAGTCTTCTTTGCTACAGAAGGTACACATGTAACGTACATGTATAAATTCATAGTATATCATATATATGAATATCGTCATAAACATGTGCTTTTGTTCTAATTATTCAGTAGTTCGAGAGCACTTCCAGGTGGTGCTCCAGAACACTCTAAAACCACATATTTACTTGGGATCCACATATCTAGTGACTGGTCTGCAAGAACACACATTATTGTGGGATCCAAGATAAAGTATGTAGTCTCCAAGAGCATCAACTGGCTCCTGAACGACTGATAATTACTCGTGTTTTTTTGGTCCATATTTACTTTTAAATCCTTTATCATGTCATTTCATATTTTATTCTTAGGCAAAATGTGAACTCCTTCTTAGGGTCAAACCCGTGTTTAAAATTTAGCCTGGCATCCATTTCCCACAGAATCCCATCATAAAAAGAGAACCCAAAAGAACAAGTGGAAGGAAGAAATTGAAGCAACCAAAGAGTTGGTGGTTTAGGATTGTTCAAATTCTCAAACAATTGTGGGATGGTGGTTGTAAAGAAAATGGAAATTTGATTTTTCTAAATTAGAGAGAAGTGGTCAAATTTTTGTACTTTACTGTAGGAGATGTACATAACAGAAGAAAATTACCTTCCAGACCATATACACGTGTTTCATCTATTCCTACTTTTCTCTTTTCATTTCATACTGTACCTTTAGGCAAAAAATGGGATCCCCTTGTTAGGGACCTTAGGGTCAAACCTTGTCTAAATTAGCATGGCTTCCATTTCCCACAGAATCCAAGACCATAAAAGAAAAGAAAACTAAAAAAGAACAAGTGGAAGGAAGAAACTGAGGTAACCAAAAAGTTGGTGGGTTAGGCTTATTCAAATTCTCAAACAATTGTGGGGTGGTGGTTGCCGTTAGATGGCTATAGCCTGTAGCATTTTGTCAATTTTTGGCATTTTTTGTTGCCTCCAGATGAAAATTTTATTTTTAAAGTAAACGGAAATGGTAGCGTGTACATATATAAGAGAAGAGAATTAACTTCCGGATCATGGAAAATATATCATTGGCCCAAACTACTGCAAGTTGTTTTAATTGTAACAAAATTCATCTCGATTTTGGAAGAAAGACCTACACCCGTGAAATTTAGCTTTGTATCCATCATATCACCCGAACCTGTTAATATTTTCAATCTTATCTCCATATCATCAAGATTGATTCAGTCATTTGAACTCATCATACTTTACCGTACTTCGTTTTCAAAACATAAAAGAACAAATAATATATTCAAAAGAAGGTTCATTTTGGAATATGACATATGCCTACATGAAAATAGACCGAGAAAATAAATCCAGGGGATCGTCGAATAGGCCACGTTACTTACCCAACATGTATCATATTCGTCATTATTAATTTATTACCAGAACAAATATATACGTATATAATTAACAACTGATGGTGAGAGATTATGATCAGGTGGACGATACACTGGGAGTATTCCACACACACGCCGTGGCCGGACTATTAGGCGGCCTTCTGACCGGGCTCCTAGCAGAGCCAGCACTCTGCCGGCTCATTCTACCCGTGGAAACAAGGGGTGCATTTTACGGGGGTAAGGGCGGGATCCAATTCCTGAAACAGCTGGTGGCGGCGTTGTTTGTGATCGGCTGGAACATTGTTTCAACAACCGCAATTCTTTTGTCAATAAAGCTGTTCATGCCGTTGCGAATGCCTGAGGAGGAGCTTGTGATTGGAGACGATGCGGTGCACGGGGAGGAAGCATACGCTTTGTGGGGAGATGGTGAGAAGTATGACCCGACTAAGCACGGTTGGAATGTATCGTCGTATGCTGAGGAAAATATAATGTCTGGGTTTGGTCACGGTGCCAAAGCCAGAGGTGTCACCATTAACCTGTGATCCGTAGGATATTATCATTGCAATAGCATGTGTTGTACAAAACAAATGTACTGGTAATACCTCAAGATCTTGCAATTTTCTACTGTAAGAAAATTTTTGGAAATGAGAAACTTTGATTACACCGATATTGTAACCTATTAGCCCCTCCCCTCATAACCGAAGTACTACCACTGGTTTTCAGATATGCTTTCTTAAAAAATAGGTTCAATTCTGCAAATATGTGACTCAAGCGGAAATATTTTGATTGTGTGGAATACTGTATGTATTTGTGTATAACACAAGTGATAACTGGGTACACTCGGATTACCATGCGTACCATATGGCATTAACATCATAACATGATATCATTGCTAATGAGTTACCGAAACACACTACTCCTATATATGAGGTAGCTCTTCTTTCGACAACCAGCAAAAGTGAATCTTGACATTCTACTTGTAAGATTGATCGCTACATGATTTTCTTGCAAGTACCAGGTAAAAATGCCACAGAGCAATCCGGGCTGCATCTAAATATCATTCATAGGAGAGAGCAAGTGATGTTAGCAGTAGAAAGAGAGGGAAAATAAAGATGATACTCAGGTCATATAAACATTTTCCAGAACATTGGAGTTCGGTACATAACCATATATTTTGGCCTAATGACTATTGTGACACAATTGGGTTGGGTGAACACTTGTTTGGATCAACTGGTTGATTCATAAAGTCAACCAAAGTGGGTCAGTTAATTTGACAATATGGGTTGTCCTCAAGATTGTCATCTCATAGGCTTCCTTTTCTCACACAGAACAAACAGAGAAGTCTTTGACAATCACACTTCTTTTTTAATCAAAAAAGAGAACCACCATATATAGAGAGAAAAACAGAAATCAATCCGGATCGGAGTAGATCAAACCAGTTACAGACACAAAGCAAAACTGAAAGCTACCAACGGCTAGCATAATAAGCGCCTATTACGAAAGGATGGAAGACGAGAAGGAAGAAGGCAACAATCAACAGACCTAAATAAGCTGAGGCAAACAAGAACAACATCCATAAATCAAATATGCTAAAGCCAAGTTGATGCTGCTGCTGCTATTAAGTATTAACTGATTAACCCGTATCAAAAGGGAAGGTCATATTAGAAATTCGAGTACAACAATTTCAATAGGGAATCGCACTGTGGAAGTAAATACTGGCGCTTCAATCTTCTTTGCCCTTGCACTCACGACATTTGTAGTAAAAAAGAAAAATCTGTACTAAAAATGGAACATAACTTTAGCATTCCCAGCTACCTATATTCAGTATTTCAAGTGGACATACAATAGCTAATTGAAGTGTTCCCAATCTTGACTCACTGTTGATGATGGAAAGGGTGGAGGGGCACTGAATCTTTCCATTTCAGAGCCAAAGGTCTCCCATTCAGTTGTTACCAATACATTCCTGCTGTTGTTGCTCAATGGATTCGAGTTCCTTTCCTTTAGAGAGTCCACTGTATCCACAAAGCTTTGAACACGACGCACCTGTTAAACAAGCTTTATGTTGATTCACAAACAAAATAGGAATCTGAGCCATAACATTAACTACAAGAACTTTTACCATTAGCAGCTTAAGACCCTAATCTAACTCTACTTCATCGCTGCTACTTAGGAAAATGAACTCCCATCAAATAGAGGATGATGTTCTAGTGCAACATAACAATCCTAGCGTTTTTTCCAATGCCAAACATGAAGTTCTTAAATGTCTTGCAACTATATGGAAGTTATGTTACTAAACTCAAAAAATTATGCAACATTGTATGCATCCAATAACCTACTAAAAGGAAACTTTAGAAGGCGATCGCAGTGATTTCCCACAGATTGCGTTTCATGGCAATTTTCCAGGAAACTTGAGAAAACCTATGGGAACCAAATGGGGCCCATAAGAAACACAGAGTGTAGAAAATCAAACAAACAGGATGTGAACATCTTTCAATCACAGCTGTGTAACAAACATCTCCTAGGGACGAGGATTCCAGTCAGAGTGCAAATCCATGGTTTAGGGAACAAATTCCATTCAATATCTGTGTTCCCACCTAGATAAAACGCCTCTTCAAACTAGGATGGAGCACTCAAATGTACACAGCAAATGGGTCCAGTCCCCACACAAGAGAAGAATACCCGGAAGCAGACACGAGGAGTAGAGGCAAAGTACAGCTAGCAGCTGGAGAAAAATGCCGAATGACAAAGAATCAAAAGAAAAGCTAATAATGGAACAGATACCTGGGCAACCATCAACTATAAGGAACCTACAAAATTGATAGAGAATCAGGATATGATGAGAACTGCCAAAAAAAAGTCAAACTAACTCTATTCCTCTGTATGTCTCTGTTTATAGAATATAGAAAACAAAACTTGAAGTTGCCACAATCTACAATATTTACCATTAACAAATACTTCAGTAAACATAAGTACACTCTTATGTCAACGGTTGCTAAGACACCCAACCTTAAACTCTTATATGTGCCCTCACGCCACGTCAATGTCTGCTCGTTCTCCCCTCTTCAATTCCCATGAACAACATAATCTTGACTACCCTGACCCCACTCTCACATCATACAACTAAAGATTTTTACGTATAAGCATGTAAAGCCATATAGCAATCCAGCATTGAAATTAGATTTAGTGATATGTCCACTATAGACATTTCATAAGCCCACAAGTCCAACTAATAGTTTTGTAAAGCCACAAGTCCACACAACCTAAACCCTAGGGTACCCTATAAAAGTGCCTAAACTACTAAAACCCTATAATAGGAAAGTGCACCCTAAAACCCTATAAAAGTGCCTAATCCCTAGGGTACCTGATAAGCCCTCAATAGTGTAAATAATGGAGCTTATCTATTCCGTTTTACTGCACTTGCAAGTGTTTAATACTTGTTTTTATTTGATTTTGCGCGCAAGTGGGGTTTTTGTTGGAAAATAGGTAATCGGAGCGAAAAGGGCAATTCCAAGCAGTGGTGGAGCCACTTGAGGATGAGCGGGGGCACACGCCCCCACTGAATACTCTTTTTTTTTTTTTTTTTTTCTTTCCAGATTTTGTATTTTTTTCCTGTAATTGACTTCTTAAATTGTTCTTTGTTTAATCACTTTAATACATTTTGCATATATTTTCTCAACTTTTTGTTTCCACTATTACAACAATTCCACTACACTTGCGAAGTGAGATGTTTAATGAATAAAAAGAGAGTCACCACTCACCATTTGAAACTCCTCAATACATAATATCCAAATTTGTAAGTGACTAAACCATGGGTTATATGCATAATACTTCATTAATTATTCACAATTTTAAAAGTAATCTTGTCTTTGTCGATAGAACTCACAATGTGTGACGAAATAGAGGTTTAAGCATAAAATTTGAAAAGAAAAGCACATTTTTTCTGATTGGATCAAGATTGTTGAATATTAACATTTTAGTTATTGCGTATCAAACTGCTATTAGACTTGGTCCATTGATACAATTCAAACAATTGATTTGTTTGGATAGTTTATGAAATTACTACCTTCCTTGGTAAATGTGTTAGCTTTTTTTTTTTTAATTATTTTTAGCACAAGCATTCTTTTATTATTTTGGTGTTGCTAATTATATTTTTTTTTTGGTTGAAGTGTGTTCAGAAAGTGCCCCCACTATCATTAATTTCTGGCTACGCCACTGATTCCAAGGCTCCCAATAATCCCCGGAAGAATCCAGAAGCATTCTAGTACGTGTGGCAAATTGATAATCCCTCTCCGAGTCTCAAACGAAGCAGTCAAAGCATGAAGGCTTAAGGCTCTCAAAGGTCGAACGAAGGAAGAAAACAGCCAAAACTGTCCAGAGCATCATGGGGTATCGATACCCCAATCACTGGGTATCGATACCGGGCAGCAATCTATCCAAGGAGGATAGAGGTATTGATATCTCTTTTCTTGGTATCGATACCTAGTTCTGTAGCGCTAACTTTTTAATGGCATTTTTGTAATTATTTTGTAAAGGAGGTATATATACCAACTTGAGCCCGATTCTAGGGCATTGAATACCTGCATTTTCTCTCTCTCTCTCTACCTCCATTAAAGCTTTAGCTCCCACCTCTCTCCTCATTCATGTTTTGAGGAAGGTTTTTAGGTACAATCCGTTTAGATTCAAAACTTTTTGCCTTCATTAAAATTGTAAGGAATTCTCTCCTTTTCAAGGATCTTGTGTTTATTTCGAATTTAATCAATGTTTAGTATTTTCCTTATCTTTACCCTTGCCCATTTCATGTCTTCTTTTGATATGTGTGAGTAGTGTAGCAATGTTAGATTGTGGGATGATTAACATCCCGTAACCAAGGGTATAAATTGTAATTCTCTCGTCAATCTTCATTTTTCGAGTTTAAGCTTGTAATTGGGGTATTTTTATGTATCAAAACTTGGAGGTGTTAATCTCTTTGATCATGTGTAGGCAATGGTTAAACCACTCGCCACACATGATGCTTGGAGCTATGTCCTTCCAAGGGTTTGTCAAAAAGTCTCAAAACCCTGACCATGCTTAACATCCTTGTCAAAAAGAGAAAATTCAAGTTTCCTTTTGTGTTACAGATGTTGATTATCCCTAAACTTAGCCTTTAGTTTAATCTCTCCAATTAAAAAGCCGTAGTTAGGTTAAGTAGCCATTTCACCTAAATCTCTCAGTTGGCCGTCTCAATGCCGAATTTGGTTAGCGGTCCTAACACTAAAATCTCTACGCAAGCAAACTTCCAATCGAGTTATGGGTGCACTCCCTGTGGATTCGACTGCGGACTTCCAGGTATTATGCTTTCAATCAACCTAGCCCTACGCTTGGGGTATTCTTATTACAACACACATTAAGGTCGCAAGCAGTACCCTACACTAGGGTAATCTACCCTACCCTAGGGTACCCTATCCTATAATAAAAAAGTGCACCCTAAAATCTTATGAAAGTGCAAAAACCCTAGGGTACCCTATCCTACTCTAGGGTACTCTAAAATGGACCTGAGACCTTACAAAATTAATAGGTGGACTTGTCGGCTTATGAAATTCACATAATGGACCTAAGACTAATTTTCTATTGAAATTATAAAACATCATAGAGAACCATGTATCAAGCTGAACCTTGGTCAGATTCTAGCTTTAATATTGTCATTCACACTAATACTTCTAGGTGTGAACTGCTCAAAACCATGGTTACCAGTTCAAGGCTGTACATGCGATGAGAATTATATCCGGCAGACAAAAAATAAAAATAAAACCATTAATAATAACAGCACACTTAGTGGCCCTGAGCACTAACCTCAAGCTTTCGCTGTACTTTCCCTTCTCCTTCAGCCTCAATGCCATCCAATTTAAGCAGCTGCCTCATTAGCAGCTCGGATAGAATTATGAATTCCTTCTCTCCAACCTGGGTCCCACCATACACAACTCCTTCCAGTGCAGCTACCTACAAGAGAACAGTCTGATTGGCCTTTTTAGGTGTTGAGCAAATCAAGTGATAGTGTATGAAGGAACTTACCTGTTCTGAAAGCTTATCAACCTCTGCCCTGACTTGAGCAACGGCTGCACAGGATCTTGCCACTGCCTCCTCAAGCTCCCTATCTTTGACTGTGCCTTCCATAGAACCCAACTGTTAAACAGAAGAACCGGAAATGACTCCCCAAGGGACATGCCTGAACAAGAGAGAAACTAGGGCTACTTCTGTTGAACCTTAAATATTATTACGAAAAATGATTCCCGAGTTTCCATTATTTAGAATATTTCACAGAGTAAGATAGTGTATATCGTTGGCCGAAGGTGATTTCATTTCAATTTACCTGTACGTTGTTTTACCCCACGGTTCTCGACCCTTTCATAGATGCCAACTCTTTGCCTTTACGAACAGCCCAAAAATGGAAGAGACTACATCTCCTTGTCCGACAGCCATAAGACGAGAGAGAGAAGGCTTCAAATTTTCAATTCCTAATGTTGAGGTCCAGAAGTTCACGATTCAATTGTACGCCTATAGCTATCCTCCCAAGTTTTCTCCTATACATGGAATTGTGTAGATATATGAACTTTTTTTTTTTTTGAAGATGTGTAGATATATGAACTTTAATGTGTATATTTTGGGACATTGTCTTTGCAATGTTGTCTCGGATTCTCTGTTTCACGAAATTTGTTGCCATGGGAAAAGTTTTTCAAGTGCCAACTAAACACTGGAAACAAAAGGAAAAGGATTACTTTACCGCATGATTTTATTTTACAAGGAAAATGTTTTAGATCGTAAATAGTTTCGCTTCACTTCAAGCCAAACAAGCCTAGGTGAAAAGTAATCTACCTCTTTCTCTGGTCTGACTTCAGCAGCACTAGAGAATCCATTGCCCTCAACCTCCTCAGAGTTTCTCTCAATGGTTTTTTGTTCTTCCATGAGTAAAACCTTTGCGTTATCCTTCACACCCACCATGTGCAAATACTCTTGATCGCCTTTCTCCATTCCTCTGAACAATAATCTTTGTTGATTAGGCTCCAACCCAATTTCTTGGGCAATACACTTCTTCAGCTCCCCTTTCGAAAATACAAATCAAAGTAAGCCCAAAGCATGTCCGATGTAACAAGGTGCCTATCTTAGCTTTCTCTGTATTAGGACATGCTTCAAGTTGAGTACATTTTTATATTTGATAATCAACAACCTCCAGTACATCCACACACACACACAGCAGAAAGTACCTATGACAGGGAGAGCATCCTAACACTTCCTTTTGTAACCATAATTATAAAATACCATGAAACAAGCATGTCAAAAAAAATTCCTCCATCACAAGCGAAGTATAGATATATGCAAACACCAAATATAATAGATCGCCAAGAATAAACGAATGAACGTGGAAGAGAAATCTATGACCAACCCATTTGCATTCAGTACATTAGAAATCACTTCAGCACTATATACATAGGAAGAACTAACATAAGAACATGGTTTCATACACTAATGAGTGGAAGTGCAGTGAGAGCTAAGAATTTCACGTCAAATCAATTGTCATGAGCTAACAACAATGTTAGGTACCCCACACGCACGCGCATCAAACAGAAGAGATGATTCGTTTATCTGACAGAGTAACAAAAACTTATAGCAATTTCTTTCCTTATTCTCCCTATAATCTAGTAAAACCCCAGACCAAGTGAAGAAACACAGAAAAAGACCCAGAAAGCGCACGTCAAAGAGAAGAAATGATTCCTTTATCTGACAGAGTAACAAAAACTTATAGCAATTTCTTTCCTTATTCTCCCTAAAATCTAGTAAAAACCCAGACCAAGTGAAGAAACACAGAAAAAGACCCAGAAAGGAACACTCATCCGTTTTTCTTTTTCTCTCGAATGAAAGAAGTTACCAAAAGTGAATTGAGAGGGAACAACGAGGCAAAGCTGGTTCAAGCCATGGACGAGATTGACCCTGATTGTGGGCCCACCACCACCATCGTGAAGAAGATCGTCGTAGTGGCCATTTTCGGCCACTGGCCATCTCGAATTCGATCCGTCCATGCCCAAATTTCTGCAAGAGCCAAAGCCGAATGGGTGTTTGGGAAAAACTGACTGGGGTATGGTCAGTACTGAGTAGAGAGGTTCTCCAATAGCAAAGAAATGAGGGTTTTGGGTCTATTAGATTAGAGGAGGAAACTACGGATGGGTACCGTAGGCGGTAGGAGTATAAATTTCCTCGGGACGGTTGGCCGGCTTAAGCGTTGTTGGGTTCCAAAAGTCTAAGCACACATATAAATAGGTACATATTTTATACAGATTTTCTGTGAAGCCTATTTCGGATCCCACACAATCGATTCAAGACGTTCATTAAATGTAAAATATTTTTTCAAGGGTCTCCAATAAAAATCATTTCAATCCAATATCTATAGATGCTTAATCCAATCATCTGACTATTCATTTTTTGGAAATCAAAATGAAGAATTTGATGATTGGATCGAACATCTATAGGTATCAAATTGAGCTAATTTTTTGCAGAGACCCTTGAAATTTTTTTTTACATTTGATGAACGGCTCAGATTGTTTTTGTGGGACCCGATGTAGGCCCCATAAAAAATCTGTGCAAAATATGTACCTATTTATATGTGTGGGTAGCATCATTGGGTTGGTTCAATACTTCAATGGCAATGGAAGAGAAAGAAATAATGATAAATGTGTAGGAAAACGTACAGAAAAATTTCATCAGTCAAGATTTTGTTTTATTAGTTCTCTCGGGTGGCTTCTCTTGCTGCAGTCCACATGTAGACTGCGCAGATGTAGTTAGAGTGCTCATAATCGTCAGATGGTGTGTTTAACGGTCGAGATCCAAAAAAAAAAATCCGTGGAAGATTTTAACTTTTCTCCGGAATTTTTTTATAAAGTTTGGACCGTTGTTGTGATTGGACTGCAGGGACTCACTATGGTCTAACTGCAGAGAATCCACCTCCTAATTTTTTTTGTCTCTTTTTATTAGATTTTGTTTATCTTTTTTGTATTTTTATTAAATTTGTATTATATTTTTTGATTAATCATATGTCTTAAGACAAGTCTGGTAGTAAAAAAATTATGACGAAAAACAAAAAAAAGAGTCCACTAATTAACAACAAAAAAATTATCAAACAGCTTTCTTTTTTGTTTAAAGGGTTGTCGTGTATGAACTTTTTCCAATATCGGTCCATATTTTTATATTTTTTCGATTTGTCTTGTCGAGATAAACGATTAATCCCAAAAATTACGTCGAAAAATTAAATAAGAAATAACGAAAAATAAAAAAATACCAAAATAAGTTATGGACAATTAAGTTTACAAGAATGCAGAACCATGTTTTTGATTTCATGGTAACTTCACCAATGTTTTTCCCATTGGTAAAGTATGCATCGGTAACAAATTTTAACCACCTGTTTTGGAGAAAGATAGAGCTGACCATCCGGTTCTCTCTCTCTAAATATTTCTCTCTCTCTCTCTCTACATAGTTTCCTCTCCTAGGTTTATCCGCCTCGGGGGGTGGGGATCCCGCCGCCCCTCTCCGGCTCTCCCCACCCCCCCTCCCGCCGTCCTCCTCCACCGAGCACCTCTCCTTCTTCCGTCTGGCGCTGTGGATCTTGGATCCTCTCTCTGCCCTCATCCGGTGCTGTTGCTGTTCGGTTGGAACGCCGGCCGTCGTCGTGCCTGCCTCTGGCGGCGCGCTTGGTGGGGTGTCTCCTTCAGTGACCTCGGCCCGTGTTGTGGTGGTTTTGGTGGCAGCCGAGTCCTCTGGTTTCCGTTCGGATGGTAATAAGTGAGGTTTGCGGTGGTTTAGGAGTTAGTTTCTGCTTTTTGTTGCTGTTGTTTTCGCCGGTTTCTTCTGGTTTGTCTCCGGCTGGTTTCCCCGGTTCGGATCTGTATCGGCTTGGTTATCTAGGTCCGATGGGTGTGGTTGGTGGGATAATAAGGTTAGGGGTAGATTTTTCTGTTTGTTTGGTGTTTGGTGCGGAGGTTGTCTCCGGCAGCTGTGTTGTTGGCGGCTGTGTTGATGGTGGTGGGATGGTCGAGGTTTTGGTGGCCAGCGATCTTGCGCAAGACAGCCCTCTTTCTGCTTTAGCGCTTCCTTGGTCCTCTCGTAGTTACAAATCTGTGCCTTTTGCCGCCGGCGTATTTCTTTGGAATTCGTTGGCGAGATTTGCAGCTTGCGGCGATCAGTGGCGTCTGATTAGCGGGGTTCGAGTGGTCGTTTGCTTTGTCAGTTTATTGTTTTGTCCCTGCGCGGATTTATCGCCCCTTGAGGGCTTGCTCACTCGGTCCTTTTGGATCCAGTTCACCCGGTCCTTTTGGATTACCTGTAAGTTGAGGTCTCTACCCAACCGAGGGCTCCGGATCCGGTTCTTGTACCTGCTGTGGGTTTGTTCTTAGTAATGAAAAGTTTCTTCTGATAAAAAAAAAAAAAAAAAGTATGTATCGGTACAAATGAGATACTCTCTTCGTCCTCGTTTAATAGTCTCTCTTGGAAGTTCATGCCATTTTTCAATCGATTATATTTTGTAAATTATAATATTTTTTGTAATTTTAAAAACATTGTCTTATAGGACTAATTGAGATTTATCAAATAAAATCCATATTGGATATAAAATTTATTATCAATTCAAAGATAAAATTAATTTCTTATCCGGTTAGAATAGAACGATGAGCTATTAAATGGGGACAGATGGAGTACTATGTGGTATCTTTTCTGATTCTTTGTATTTTTTTCATTGAAAAATTGAGCATCAAATTTATATTTAGCTAACGAAAAATAAGATTAAAAAAATCCCGATATTGTTCGGTATTGGTTAGTATCACCCACCATTTAAGCCAGCCAAATCGGAATTAGAGCATCCGCAATGGGAATAATCAAAATCAATAATTAAAATGTGCTACGTGAGCATTTGATTATCCATTTAGTTCATAATTAAACTTAACAACATCTACCTCCATATTGGTTACTTTTGCATTACTAACCAAAAAAATTCCCACAATACACAATGCATATATGTCCAATCGCAAACGAATTTCAATTACGCACCCGACCACACCAAATTATTTGTCTCAACGAGACGGTTCCAATATGGGGTGTTTTTGAGTTATTGAGTTTTGAATTTGGTTATTGATAAAAGTTGTTAAGTTTGATTATGGAATTTGTGAAATTTGGTTATTTACTAAAAGATTTGTAATTTTGCTTATTACAATATGGAGAGTTTTTTTAGCAATATTGTTAAGTTTGCTTATCTACACTCATTTACTTATTACAATGGGATGCTCTTACTACTAGTACAATTCTAAAATATTGATTTTGCCAAAAAAATTAATTTGTCTTTCTCTTTCCTTCCTTTTACTCTGTTATTATAGGAGTATTGACAAAGTCAGTCCTACATAAAGATCTAAAACCGCAGCGTTTAAAAATAATGGCAGGGAGAAATAGTTCCGGTCAAACGGAATTTACTATTGCGTGGTTGTTTGTGTGGGGGGCTGATTTCTCCGTTGACCGTTGACTCAGATGACGTGTT
>BPLS01029137.1:155846-167702 GCA_019656275.1 Rhododendron kiyosumense | reverse complement strand
TAATCATTTCCGATTATTCTATTCTTCGGATATTTCGCTCCCCTACAGTTTGATTCTCTTCCACTCCATTTACTTGATATATACTGTAATAATTAACTACCTCAACTTTCAAATTAACATCGAGACACCCTATATAACCGAAAACAAAGATACACAAAGAAACTTGTTGATCAATGAGGGATCAACAAGTTTCATGAGGGATCCCTCGTGGGGATTTCGCACAGCCTATATCAGTCCGGATCGCATGAAAGATCTCACACGGTCTTATCATGCGGGACTTCCCTTTTTCAAGTCAATTTCGACGATCCGAGCCGCTCAAAGTGATCAAAACGTGATTTTAAGGGTACTCGTGAGAAATCAGCAAAAAAAATGATCGGAAAGGGCTTGATCAGAACAATTTTTTTATTGAACGGTTCAGTAAAAAACTGCTCGCATCAAACCCTTTTCGATCATTTTTTTTTGCTGATTTCTTGCTGGTATCATTGAAATCACTTTTTGCACACTTTGACTGGCTCGGATAGTCGAAATTGGCTCGGGAAAGGGGAGTCTCGCACGGTAAGAACGTGCGGGATCCCTCATTGAATCCGTGGTATATATATACACACATCCAAGGTAGCCCTCAATTGCATCCCCAATCTAGCCCGGCCCTCGATGGATAACGTCACTTCTTGACTCAGGGTAGAAACTAAAATTAAGCAGCAATGATAATCGATCGATCATCAATTATCAGAAATAGGCCAGCAAAACTGCTTCCCCAAGTACATGCCCTTCAATTGCATCCAACAGCTTCTCCTTTGTCACCTACGACCTCAAATTAGGCAACAATGTTAGTTTTCAAATTACATTAATTTATACCAAATTATTCTCACCATTTTACCATATTGCAAATAAAAGACCTATCAATAGTGGAATACGAGAAAAATACTCTTTTCTTAACAAGAGAACCATGTAGTGATCATTTGAGTATGATTGTGGTCATAACCAAGAACTAGAAACTGGCCATAGAACAGCATTTTAATTTAGGGAAAGTTTTCAACACACACTTCTTTAAAGTGTGTACCATATGCACTTATTGTGTGGTTCATATTGTGCCACCTCATGAAAAATTACTTGTAGGACCGGTCATTCATAATATTTTATTTCGTATCGTAACTTTTATACTAAAAATTCGTAACTTTTCATCAATATAATTTGTAACTTTTTAGCAATAGATTCACAACTTTTTGGGAATTATGACATTTTAGTGTGTTTCAATGAGGGTGCATATGATACACACCCAAATAAGAGGTGTGTATTGTAGCACTTCCCTTTAATTTATACCCAACATTTGGTTACGATGTATTCAAAGTTCTACAAGTTTATTTGTCCGTAGAAAAAAATCCAAATAAAAATAATATTAAACTCATTTGAATAATATTGTCACCTCTTACTCTTACAAGCATTCACACAAAAGACTCCATATGTCCATTTAAGTCTTGTCATCATGTTTCGTAAATATTAGACCATCCCACGTAATTAAGAGATCTTCTGTAGAAAAACTTTATTCATCAGCGTTATAAAATTTGTTTCATGTACCAATTGTTGAGTTTGTGAAGCCTATAAGTCAGACTTGATATGCCACTTACGTGACTATAATGAAGTTTTGACTTGGGTTAGGTTGTAGTTCAGTGGCAGTGCCCCGATTGTGGAGGCTCGGAAGCAGTGCTCTCAAAATCTAATTAACATGAATATTATGTATGGTAATTAATTATGTAAAGTAATGAAATATATATTGCGCTATAACCAATCGATGTAAGTAAATTGTACATTCTTCTCTCCATACGTTGTGCAAATTGCAATAGTACGGTAGATGCATTCAAATACATACTAGATTGAAAAGTGAAATAAAATCTCTATTCATGTCTTGTTGCGCTATTTGCGCTCTCCACTTGCTTTTTGGTCAAACCAATGTGTGTATTGTGTGTTACTAAGGACGTATGATTTCACAGCTTGAAGAAGTTTCTGAGACATATAAAGTCATATTTGATCCATAACTTTTATTTTGTCGATCACAATAAGTAATTACTACGTAACAGACTAGCAGTACCTTTCTCCCAAGATGAAGCTCCTCATCTAAGGCGTACAACTTGAACTCCAACCGATGCCCTGGCGGGTGATGTCCTGTTGTCGGCAACTTGGGGCCACGCCACCCGGGAACCTTCCAGTCATTATTCCCTTCTTTTATCTCACCATATTCTCCACCCACCTCCTCCTCCTTACCGGAAAATCCCTCCGGCAATCCCTTCAAAGATGGCCATATGTTCACCACAACCCAGTGGGTCCACGGTACGATGGGCCCATCCGGGTCCGACGCGTCAATGTCCTGCACCACCAGAGCTACACTCTTCGTCCCCTCTGGAATGTTATACCATTCCAAGGGAGGTGATAAGTTCTTTTTCGCATCTTGACCGTCGCCTGTGTATTTTCTTGGTAGTCTTCCGTTTTGGTCTATGGTTGGAGAAATCAATCGGAATTCTTCGGTCGTGTTTGCCATTGTTTGTGTAGAACTTGAAACCTTAGTTTTGTTCCTCGGTTTTTTTTTTTTTGCTAATTTGGGTGTGAAATTTGCGTCGGATTTGACTTGGGAGGGTAAAGAATTTATTGGTGTTTCCGAGAATTTATAGGTGTTTGGTAATTACAATTTCGAAAATCCTTGGGTACCGAATAAAGGAAGTACCAAAAATATGCAAAGAGAAATGCAACGTGCCAATAAAATAGACAAAGAAAATATCTTTAAAGTGTATATGAACGGCTTAGATGCACTGCACAGTGAATTTGGACCGTTCATGTACACGTTAAGGGTCTTTTCTTTGCCAATTTTCTTTGTATCTAACACTCCTCTATTTCAAATGTGCTTACAAAAAATCAGCTTCATTGTGTGTATGTACGTGACTAATCTAATATTTCAAGTTTCATTCTAAAATTTAAAATCTTAAATTCTATGAATTTTTAAATTTTAGAATAAAACTTGAAATATTAGATCAACCACTTATATACATCTAATAAAGCTGAATGTTATCTAGGCCATTTGAAGAATTACTTTCAAAATAATGAACAATTTAAATTATTTGTGTGAGACCGAAAAAGTGGGCCTTGCAATCCGTTGGAATACAATTTTGGTAACTTTATTCCAAACCAATAGTTGTTGGCTGGCGAGAAGTTTCGAGTTGGCTAGGGAATTTAGAGTAATTAATTATGCGGGTGGGGTTTCTGAGTCTACACGTGTTTAGACTTGTGGAAAATGTTGGTGCGTTCTGGACAACGAAGGGCCAGGTGTCTGCTTGCCATTGTTTTGTTGGACTAGGCACTTGAATTTAGGCAGAAGGGTCCAGACCCAAAAAATTTAGAAAATGGAGTAGTAGAAATCTAGGGAGGGAGAAGAGTCTGGTGGTCGCATCTGTGTCATTTTATTCAAATCTCGAACATACGAGTCATATGACCTACGAAGACTCGACTCCCATCCAGTTTGCTCCTGTTTTGGTCATTTCCGAGTCTTTTTCTAGAGATGGCAATGAGACGGATATTGCAATATTTGAATTCAAATTTAAACCTTCTACTTGCCCGGCCCTGAATCCGTCTCGAACTCCAAATGGATATATATTTTGGTCTTCCATCCCCGCTCCGAACGGGGAACAAAGATCCGATAAGAGGTATTTATAAAGTCGGGTATTCAGAGGCGGATCGGGGCAGATCGGATCGGAGGCAAACTTACCTCTAAATCCGATCCGATCTCTGAATTTTTTTAAAAAAATAAATCCGAATCCGATCCAGCATCCGAAAAAACCGATCCGTTCAAGACTGATAACGGATCGGATACGAACGGGTCAACCGAGATGGCCATCCCTATGACTTTTCCGGGCTAATAACAATGATAAGAATTATTCATTTTTATTTTTTAGAGCTTGCTGAAAACACCGACCATGTTGAAGATCACATTAATTGAACACCAGTTAGTATACTTTTGAAATGCATTAAGTTTGAAAAAAAAAAAAATGTAACACTAGATTGCAACTCATTTGACACAATTATCTGAATCTTTATTCATTTTGATATCATATTAACAATATTCGGATCAACGTAATTTTTGACGTGATTGATTTTTTTTGACGAGCTCTAAAAAGTGAACGAAGTTAATCATTGTTGTTATTACTCCAATTGAATATCTAATCATACAACATTAAAAATTAAGTTATTGCATATCACACAATTAGCTAGAAAATTAGTATTTCAATAAACAAGAGCAGTCAAAAGATTTTCATGATGTGAAAGGCATATCATTTTAAATTTAGATCAACAAAAATAGAATTAGGTTAAATGTAATACTCCCTCCGTCCCATGAAGACGGTATTTTTTACTATTCATGTCTCTCACAAAACTTTCTATATTTTCTAATTTATAGTATTTTCATATCCAATATAGATTTTTTTATAATCATAAAATTATTATGAATTACCCAAATATAGCCATTTTTTTAAGAGATGTGAATAGTGAAAATGGACAATTTTTGTGGGATGGAGAAAGCAAAATATTATACTCCATTCGTCACATAAAGAATGTTCATTTTCACTAATTATATCTATCATAATTTTATTCATATTTATTTATATAATTATTTTTTATATAATTATTTTTGCATGCAATATGAATTTTGTTAAAGCGATCTCATTTAGTTTTATTAGATAAAATTATAAATAATAAACTATAGATAACTTTTTGAAATGTGTCATTTCATTTCATTAATGAAAATGATAGCCTTTGTGGGATGGAGGGAGTAGTTTGAAGGGTCTAATCGATTGAGTGCACCACAAAAGCTGATCCTTTAAATTTTGAATGGTGGTAGAAAGTAGAAATTTGATAATAATTTTTGAGGTATCTTCACTATGTTGTAACTATGCTCGGGTCTGGTCAAAAAGTGGGCAAGACATTCGAATTAATTGGGCTCCTCACTTTCGGCTTTTAAATTAACAAAGCCCATCTAAATTAAACCAAACGGGCCGAAAATTATGATTTATGGACCTATATTTCCACCAACTCCTGCCCAAAACCAAAACACACCGCTAAGGATTTCTCCAACTTTTATGCCAAAAACAACCCCGTTCTTCTCTGACAATCTCTCTCTCACTCTCACAGACTTCCTCCGTGGCGACACCTTCGCCGTCTCTGTCGAGATCCACACTGCTGGCTGCTCCTACTACCTCGTCATCGGCACCATCCACCTCCTCCTCAGCAGCTGCCTCTCTGGAACTGATAAATTATTTGGAACTATCTATGTGTTCATATATGGGACTAATTCATCTGTGTTTTCATACAAGAGACCGACACAGAGAATAGAGAGTACTTGAACGCAATTGTCAGTCATGTATCGAGGCGCAATTGTCAGTCATGGAGACGAAGACAACGATTGATCCTCAAGCAGTGCAGAACGAGAAAAGTTGAGGCGCCTCTAATTTTGACTAATTCGAGCCACAAACAGCGGCGTAATTCGACGAATCAATGATCTCGAAGACGATGACATGGCTCTTCCTTCATTTACCTTCCCTCCAAATCAATCAATGGACACAAATATCTAACGTAAATCCTCATAAATCTGTTCCATCTTCCCTCCGACCACATCCACGGCGACTAAAACTGCAGATTCACTCCACTCGCAGTAGCAGCAGCAACCTCCATGGCCTGAATTCTTCGAGGTCGTTAAAGATGATTCGTCGCTCCTCTCATTTGTTATAAACAAGTGAAATTCAGGCGGTGATGATTGTAATTGACATGAAATCAGCATCAACGAAGACCGAACTGATCTCGTGGTGATTGTAATTCTGAATGACTACAGCCCCCTCGACGTCGGCCGCACCCCCGTCCTCACCACAAATTCACACCACTGTAAATTTCTGAAAAAATTTGAACCATTGCAAATCGGGCCAATCGAGCCGTAGCCAGCGTGGTTGGGGTTGAGAGGTGCAGGAAAGAAGAAAAAAGAGAGATAGGGGTGTGGGGGGCTGATTTCTCCGTGACCCTCTTGAACCTTTTATTCTATCTAATGAACTGTGATGTAACAAGGGCGACCTTCGTGTACCTGCAGAACCGGAGTGGGGGTGTTCCTCCGGGAAGAAACTCCGACGAATTAGTCAGTAAGTGGAGGAAGAAGAAAGAAGTTTTCTAAGACATTTGCTAGGAGAGAGAGAAGTATAGTTGAGTGAAGAAAT
This sequence comes from Rhododendron kiyosumense, assembly GCA_019656275.1. Classification (NCBI taxonomy): domain Eukaryota; kingdom Viridiplantae; phylum Streptophyta; class Magnoliopsida; order Ericales; family Ericaceae; genus Rhododendron; species Rhododendron kiyosumense. The sequence continues at coordinate 161,463 of BPLS01029137.1, read as the reverse complement.
CTAAACCTTTTCCTAGGAGGGGTTTCTCTTCCATTTATAGGCAAAGATGTTTGAATGCTCAACAGGCTGGTTCTGCCACCCACGTGCTTAGCCACGTTCGGATGACGTCACGAGTCAGAGACATTTAATGAACGCCGCTTCTCGAGGACTGGTGAGCCGCGTTAGTCAATGTCAGACAGGTCATGTAATGCCCCGACTTTTCGGGAGCAAAAAACAATATCTTAAGAAAATTTGCTAAATAAATGTAATTTTCTAAAATGAAGTTTAGCTATTACAAACTCAAGATAGATTTTGTGATTCAAAATATATTAACTTCAGAGTCGACTCTAGGCTTGATACAGATTCCAAGCATACTTGATCTTCGTTCCTGATATTCTTTTCGTGTCGAACTGCACCATCATTGAATCCCCTCCATTGAATCCTGCGCCATCTGGCAAATTGATCGCCGAAGTAAACAATTTGCCAGGATACAGACGTATCCGTGAGTGATAATTCACCCAGTAAAATAATCCTACCCTGCCAACCCCTTACTTTACAGCTAAGCATATCATCACAATTCATATGAAAATAAAAGAACGACAAGCATTAAATAAATAAATCCATTAGCAAGCCTTTAAATTCCCTTATTTTGAATCTCACATTTCATAATCATACCTGCACCATAGTATCCATCATCTTACAAACTCAGTATTTCATTGAACATATTTTAAATGCCCTACTTTCTTCAATTATCACGAGGTATTAGTAAACTATCCACACAATTCAGGTCCATTAGGCTACCCTCAAGGTCCTACCAGGCTACCCCTGAGGTCCTGCTTGGCCATCATCACAATTCTAGGTCCATCAGGCTGCCCTCAAGGTCCTGCTAGGCTACCCTCAATACTTGAGGTCCTGCCAGGTTACCCCTGAGGTCCTGCTTGGCCATCATCACAATTCTAGGTCCATCAGGCTGCCCTCAAGGTCCTGCTAGGCTACCCTCAATACTTGAGGACCTGCCAGGCTACCCCTGAGATCCTGCTTGGCCATCATCACAATTCTAGGTCCATCAGGCTACCCTCAAGGTCCTGCTAGGCTACCCCCGAAGTCCTGCTAAGCCCACAACTTTCATCCGTTTGTCCTTTTCCATTAACCATACCATTAATTGCATAATTTCTCATTGAAACCACCAAACGAACCTAAATCCGATCCATCAAATACAACAATCATGAATCCATAATCAATAAACATGATACATTTCTATGTGAAAGCCAACATAATAATTGATATTGTGCAGGTAAGTAAAACGCATAGCATTTCATGATTGGACCGATGCCCTTAATTTATTAAATAAATGAAATTTTTTATCAAACAGGTAATTTAATTAGTAATCCTTCATCATTCTATTTATTTATTACTAGTATCATATTCAGTTAACACTAAACCAAGGCAACGTAATTATGAACTCAATTATTTTCATTATCATTCATATACAACACGTAAGTTAAAACCACCAAGGACAAAACACATTTCTTGGAGCCAAAATTATAAATTCAAGAAGTCCAGGGGGATAACTGTAATTGTTGTGCCATTTTTTTAAACTCCCAGCGGGTGAACAGTTTCAATTAAAAAAAAAACGTGATTAGTAATCAAGGTTAATAACAGTGCATAGTGTCTTCTCGGAAAAATCTGGGTTTCGTTCGTTAAATAAATTTCGAATCTTTTCGATTCTAATCATAAAAACTAACCTCTTAGTATATTAATATACTCAAAGAGAGGTAAGATAAGGATTATAATACCTTTAATCCGGACAAAATGATTCGGTGGAGTCTGATGGGTTTTCATTTGGCGGTGAAAGATTGATATTCTAGCAGCAACTTAGGGCTGGAATAACTTGACCAAATGTAACACCCCGAATTTTGGGTACGTTAAATAAAACATTTTATTATAAAAACAAAACGAGTCCAACTTGTTATTACATCATAAACCTTACAAAAGTACTTTATTTCAAATAACAGAGGAATCTAGGGTTCCTAACTACAGTCCTTCTTACTTCTCCATTCTAGCCCGCTCCTCGGCTCCGAACGCCTCCAAAGTGAATAGTTCGTCCTGTTCGTCTATCAATTCTGACATATTATACCGGCATCGCCACTCATATAATATGCCAGGGTCACTACAAGGCAACACCATGAGCTACGAAGGCTCAGTAGTAAAATCCTAATACTAGCATCGATTTCCACATGATAAGCACATCAGCAGTGATAAAAAGACAATAGTTCTAACACTTTCACAATTGCTTGTAACTACCGTTGGTGTCAACTCGTCGTAAACCATGTCGTTATTACCCTTTTTAAAAAAAAACACCTTTTTAACTCACCCAACCTCGGTTCCGCCGTTCCGGATTCCCGAGTATCCTCACAATGGTTCCGCCGAACCGGGTTCCCATTGGCACACATTTGCATTGGCTCCTCTCTGCGGATAACCAAGCTATACCTCACCATGGTTCCGCCGGTCCGGTTTCCCATGGGAACACACACAACCTCACAATGGTTCCGCTATTCCGGATTCCCATTGGAACACACACACCCACACAACTCACATAACACCCTTGAAATGGTCATTATGTAGTGTCAAAAATATTTCCAACCCGAAAAACACAACATCCTTGTTAAACACACCCTAGGTGCCATATTTCTACTTTCTCGATTTTCGTGTCACGTTCTCATGCAAGACTCCGCGTGTGAGACTTTACATACAACATGCATTCAATCTAGCTTTGAAATAGTACAATAAGAACATCTAAGCAACATAGCATGCTTGAATTCCATAAACGACATAATCATGCATTTTTACTTTTTCATCTACAACCAAGTAACTTTTTAAATTTTGGGAAAATTAAGTAGAGATTCAAGTAGCAAGATTATAACTACTTATCGAAAATAAAGTAAGCACTTGAAAAATAGGTAAGGATCACTACCGTTCTTCTAGGCGGTGGATTGGTTGACGGTTTTGATTTCGGTGGCGTAACGGCCCTCGGATTGCTTCGAAAGGAAAAGTTTTGTATTCCTTTTCCTAGAAACAACTTCCTAAGTTTCACTAAACTACTTTAAGAATCGTTGGGTGGTATTGGAAGTGGTTTAGTGGTTTCGCTCAAGAACTCTCAAGAACAAGGAAAGTTTTGAACTTGGAACAAAGAATGCTTGAATTTCTAGAGAGAAGGAAGAGCAATGTTTGAGGTGTGAGTTCAAGGCATGGAATGACTTGCTATTTATAGGCAAACTTTGGCCCTCTCCTCGCTCTCAAGGCCGGCCCCCCTCTCTCTCTTTCTCCCTCAAATTTTGACACATGTAAAGCCAACTTCTGAAAGATCAAAGGAGAATCCTAGGGTTGCATGGCTAGGGTTTGTACTAGATTTGATTCTTTGAACCAATTTGTGGTGGAGATGAGATTGGTACAAGATCCAATGGTTTAACAATTGAAAGATGTACAAAGGACATGGAAGTTAAGATTTTTGGTTGAAAAAGCAAATTCTTCAAGATTGGAAGTACATTGGAAGATCAAGGGCCAAAGTACACATCAAATCTCCGTTCTCCTCTTCTTCCAACCGGCCCCCCCCTCTCTCCCTCTCACTCTCTTGCCAAGTGTACTATATATATATATATACATGCATATAATTTCAAGTAAACAATTAAATTAGTAGTACTTTTGGTACAAAAAATCAATATAGACTAAAAAGGCCAGGATTTTCCATAAATAGGCATATGGTACTTTGAAAGATTCACCCTTTTATCCAATGGGTAAAGATTCCCCTAACTTCTATTATCCAATGGATAATAGTTATTAGGTCACTTTTAATATTAAAATAATAAAAAAGTACTTTAAAGTAAGTATACTTTTTAATATAAACAAATAGGATGCTATTATCCAATGGGTAATAGTTTCCCTAACATTTATTGTCCAATGGACAAAGAATAAAATAATTTGATTAAAAGAAAAAGAATATTAAAATTCTTAGTCTAGGGTTCAAATGGATCAAAAGTTCCCATGAGGGGCAAAACGGTCATTTTGCGGTGACTAGAAGACTTCCTAGTTTAGTTTCTCCAATCGGATGGTTAGAAGCTATCTAGGCTTGCTAAATAGGACTAAAGTGCAAGAAATAAAAATGGAAGGGCTAAAGTGCAATTACAACAATTACAGGAATTTAAAAGTAAATCGAAGCAAGAAATAAAAATTCAAATATTTAACGAAATTTTCATTGACTAAAAATTTGGGTTGTTACACCAAACATCTACCGTTTTGGATGATTCTTGTGTCTCTCTCAAAAATCTTGAAACGCTCTACAACTTTCATGAAGAAGTCTAAGCCCGAAAACTACTCTAAGTAGTAGAAAAATAGAAGTTTAAAAGGGTCGTTAAATCTGTCTGGAAATCAAAATCCGAGGATTTTACCTAACTTTGAATGGCGATAACTCTATCAATTCTTGACCGTTTTGGGCGATTCTTGGGTTGAAATTGAAGCTCTCGACGCCCTCTACAACATTTGTGAAGAAACCCAGACCTAAAAACGACATCAACTAGGAGGAAGCAGGCCATGAACAGAGGTACATGATATGGACGAAAATCAAAATGGTGTGATCAATCTTTTCTTTTTCTTCTCTTCTTTCCCGATTTCTTCTCTCTCTCTCTCTCTCTCTCTCTCTCTCTCTCTCTCTCTCTCTCTCAGCCGAATAAAATAGAATGGGAAAGAGGGGTTTGCTTTTATAGAGAAATTGGAGGGAGGTGGGATGTTATTGAGATTAGAGAGAGATATAGTTTATGAAGAGTTTAAAGAGAAGTGGGTAAGCAAAAAGATAAAGATAGATGAAGAGATTGGTGAGAGATGAGTAACCAAATCCCATAAATTGTGGGATGGTTACCCGTATAAATAATATAGATAATTATGCACACACATTTATAGTTACAAGTTGAATAAAAATTTTACTAAACTAATTTTGGTTACGAAAAATTATTCTAGGTTCTGGTTAAAATAATTATAGTTTTAAATAGTTAATCGATTACTATAGACTATTTGATTAAAAATAGTTTCTTTATAAAAAAAATAGGGAAAAAAATCCGGGTTGTTACAGGTCACATCAATCAGAGATGTAACGAGGGCAGTCTTCATGTGCTTGCAGAACTGGAGTGGGGGTGTTCCTCCGGGAAGAAGCTCCGACGAATTAGTTAGTAAGTGGAGGAAGAAGAAAGAAGTTTTGTAAGAAATTTGCTAGGAGAGAGAGAAGTATAGTTGAGTGAAGAAATCTGAACCTTTTCCTAGGAGGGGTTTCTCTTCTATTTATAGGCAAAGATGTTTGAATGCTCAACAGGCTGGTTCTGCCACCCACGTGCTTAGCCACGTTCGGATGACATCACGAGTCAGAGACATTTAATGAACGCCGCTTCTCAGGGACTGGTGGGCCGCGTTAGTCAGTGTCAGACAGGTCACATCAATCAGAGATGTCACTTCAGTTATCAAAGAAGACAACTTACGTATTATTGGAAGCTTCTAGAAGGTTATGGTACAACAGTCTCCAAACAGGGTCAATCCCATCGAGCAAATGTAATAACTCTGAATTTTATGGAATAAAAAGTTATTTTTATTATTC
>BPLS01029137.1:129449-139752 GCA_019656275.1 Rhododendron kiyosumense | reverse complement strand
TTTAGTTTGCCATTGCATGATAGAGTCCCTCACTCGGAATTCCAATATGACAAGTCCTCATTCGGAAAAACGGGAACGTACGGAAAAGTTAATTCATCGAACGTAGGCACATTAGGAACTTCAACCATGCAATTCGCTAACAGTCTTGTCCCTTGCACTTGTTTTTAGGTATGGAGCCTTCAAAAGCAACCTCGTCGGGAGAGTCGCATCATTCGGCAAAGAGTACCTCGTCAGTTACCCAAAGAGTCGCACCCCAAATTTCGAAAGTAATTGAACATTTAGCTCGGAGTTACAGAACCGTGAGAGCGATGGGGACACTGTCGATAAGGTTGAAGATGTTCATGTGTTCTTCTGAGCGCATGTGTATCTTCAACTGTGTTCTTCCGAACATCCATACTAATTCGTTCCCTATTTCAAAGAGAGCGAGAACAAGTCGCACAACGACTCTTTAGTTTGCCAGTGCATAATAGAGTCCCTCACTCGGAATTCCAATATGACAAGTCCTCATTCGGAAAAACGGGAACGTACGGAAAAGTTAATTCATCGAACGTAGGCACATTAGGAACTTCAACCATGCAATTCGCTAACGGTTTTGTCCCTTGCACTTGTTTTTAGGTATGGAGCCCTCAAAATCAACCTCATCGGGAGAGTCGCATCATTCGACAGAGAGTACCTCGTCAGTTACCTAAAGAGTCGCACCCCAAATTTCCGAAGTAATTGAATATTTAGCTCAGAGTTACTGAACCATGAGAGGGATGGGGACACTGTAGATAAGGTTGAAGATGTTCATGTGTTCTTCTGAGCGCATGTGTATCTTCAACTGTGTTCTTCCGAACATCCATACTAATTCGTTCCCTATTTCAAAGAGAGCGAGAACAAGTCTCACAACGACTCTTTAGTTTGCTAGTGCATAATAGAGTCCCTCACTCGGAATTATTCCAATATGACAAGTCCTCATTCAGAAAAACGAGAATGTACGGAAAAGTTAGTTCACCGAACGTAGGCACATTAGGAACTTCAACCATGCAATTCGCTAACGGTTTTGTACCTTGCACTTGTTTTTAGGTATGGAGCCCTCAAAATCAACCTCGTCGAGAGAGTCACATCATTTGGAAGAGAGTACCTCGTCAGTTACCCAAAGAGTCGCACCCCAAATTTGCAAAGCAATTGAACATTTAGCTCGGAGTTATTGAACCGTGAGAGCGATGGGGACCTAGAAGGTAGGGCAGGAATTGATTTCCCCGCGAGAGTCATCCCACTCCAAACAATGAGACCAGATAGTGATATAATCGACCTCGATGGTGAACCTTCAGATAAAGGGCAAGAAATACCGGTAGAAGAAGAAGAAGATGAGGCCGAAGAAGGAGCTTACGAAGTCAAATCTGAAAGAGACGCTGCCGAATGCCTGCAGCTTTGTCAAGCCGAATGGAGGGAGAGTTTAGGGTCTTAGAATTATCCTCCCAAGAGCCGAGAAAAAGGAGGAGGATAGTTCCTCTTGACCCTGACTTGATCCCTGACCGAACTTGGAAGGACCCCTGCCCCTATTGGGATTGCTTCAAGGATCAAGAGGGGATCAACCATTTTCGGCGAGATTACCACGTTCCAGATGACGTCGTTAGAGCATCCACAATGTAATAATCAAAATCAAAACATTGCTAAAGTTAACAATGTGTGCTTAAAAAAATGCTCACATTGTAATAATCAAAGTTAGCAACCTCCTAACCAATAATCAAATTTGGGCATTTGAATAATCTAAAGTAACAATGTGAGACTTCACATTGTTAACTTTAGCAACCCTCTAAATGAATAATCAAAAGCTGACGTGGCAAGTTTTGATTATTCACTTTTGATTATTACATTGTGGATGCTCTTATAACGCCAGTTCAGGGATCCTGAATAAGGTTCAGTGATGAGCACATCACAGTCCCTTTAATGGCAATTACTGAAGGTGGACTTTGGTTTCCAATGCATAGGGTCCTAAGAGAGGTCCTGTACTGATTCGAACTTACCCCATGCCAATTGAGCATTAATTCCTACCACATCATTCACTCGGTGATAAAACTCGCCGAAGTGAAGATGTTCCCTCTTGAGCCCCATCATCTATTTGAAAATTATATGATGTCGCAGAATAATAGATATTCCTGATATTATTTATGCTCCTGAAAGAAGATGGTGAAAATCATTCCCGCGGGCATGTATGACTTGAAAAAATGGGCCTCGTATTGTGTCGAGGTTCGGGGTAATTATCAATTTCCCCCACTTGAGTATGGGAGGTTCGAGGTTGCCACATGTAGGGGAATCCTTGTAAGCATTATCCCTCTTTTGCATTCTTTTTTTTTTTCTGATGCTGATATTACTGTTGTTTTCTAACTTTTATTTTTATTGTTCGGCAGACACTCCCAAGATCAACAAAGACTTGCTTAAGGAGGCCAAAGGTTATGGACATGTTGTTGCTCTACTGACCATTCCGAGGGAAGAAAGACATGCTCCAACAATCCTCGGCTACAAAGCAACCTACGGTGGTAGGATCCGAGGGAAGGGTTCTGACGAGGGTGAAGAGCAGGTTCCCGAGGATCTAAGCTAGCTCCCGAAGAACTTCGTCCGAGCAAGGACAGACCATTCCAAGGGCTCATTCGCTTACCCACCGAAGAGGCACCCTTCAAAGAGGAAGAAGCAACCATGGCTCCGAGAAGCATGAAGGCTGTCTTGCAGAAGAAATTGGAAGAGAAAGAGAGAGAAAAGGCCGAGCTAAAAAATCTAGAGCACTAGGGGTTTTAGGATCCGCTTCGAGCCAAAAGGTTCAACCTCCCCCTCAATCTCAGAAATGACCCCCCACTGCCCCCACCTCACCGAAGGGTGCACCAGCCAGTAAAAGAGCCAAAACAACTTCCAAGGCACCTGAGGCTTGGGGAAATTTGCCGAATGAGGCAAGGCAGGAGAGGGAAAAAGAAACCAGAGATTGGAACACGCCTTGGATGCAGAGCTTCATTACTCTAGATAAGAAATAGGTATTAAAATCTGATAGCTTGGAGGAGGATCCATCTCTCGCCCTTACTCTACAGTCTGGCTGGTGTTGCCGAGGGATGTTCAGAGCCCCCCATCACTCAAAGCAAGCCCTTACTCCAGGAGAGTAAGTTCTTTTAATAAACAAAAGTTAATTCCCATAAAAGTTCTCCATATCCTTGGATAAAATTTGTTCGTTTTATACAGGCCACATAGTCCATAATGAGCGTCAACTTTCACCTCACCAAGCATGAAAAAAAGAAGAAATTGTTGCTACAGTCGGTAGAGCATAACAAGAACATGGCCGAGGATTACAAAAAGAGCTTGGAGCAGTCTGAATTTGTGTGGCAAAATCAAGAACTTCAGATTGCATATTTGAATGACTTGATAAAGGGGCTACAAGATTCAGTCGAGCCAACTAGGGCCAAGGGGAAGGACGAAGGGTTGGCCGAAGGGAGAGCCCTGGGGAGAGAGGGGATGAAGAAGGAGATGGAGAAGGAGCTGTAGGCATGTAAAAATTCTAGCCTATCATAAATTGCCACGTGTTGCTAGGGCATACAAATTGGCCAATCAAATGTCGCCAAGTGCCTTTAAGTCAAAGTCAAAGTTTCATGGACGGGCCAATCAAATGATGCCAAGTGTCCGTGGTAAAAAATTAGAGACGCACAAATGGACCAATCAAATGGTGCCACGTGTCAAAATGACGCAGTTATTATTTTATCAAATCTGGCCAATTAAATTAGGCTAATTGGTGAATAATAATTATTATTTCTTTTAAATTCAATAAAGGAAATAATTAAAGAGATCAATATGGAAGGTTAGGGTTGGAGTCTCCACCCAAATCCTTATAAATAGAGGTATTCCCTCTCATATTTTTCCCATCTGCACATTGAAGCATAGCTCTGAAGATCAAAGCCCTCAAGCCCTTCAGAATTCTTCAAGTCTGCATCCATCAAGAAGTTCTTCGAATCGAAGCTTCAAAGCCTCGAAGAACTTTCAACCCAAGTCATCAACTTCTCCACAAATCTCGGAGGAGATTCCGCCGTTCGATTCGAGATCAAGCATCAAGCCCTCGATTCAACAACCGAAGAGAAGAATCAGAAGACTTTATTTTCTTTGATTAGAAAATACATAAGAGATTGTAAACCCTAATTTCATACATCAATAAAATTGACTATTGTTCAGCATTTTTCCGTCTTTTTCGCAGACTCGAAATTTGTGTTCAACGGGAGCTAAAGGAGATATATGACAAAGGATACTTTCAAGGCAAGGAGGACGCGGCTGATGAACTGGTGGAGGCCCAGGCTGAAATGAAGGAAGCATAGCATAAGGAGAGCTTCATGCTCGGATACAACAGGGGCCTGGATCATGCAGGGCTAGAATCTGATGATGAAAGGAGGACTTTAGTTAAAGTTCCACCCCTAGCATCTGCTGAAGCTGAAACAGAAGATCCAATAAACGTTCTTGCTGAGGCCTCGACGGTTCAAGCTCCTTCAGAGGAACCTGCTCAATCTCCAACTGTCACTCTGCCCAAAGCTTGACTTTTTTTTTTTGAATTTCATTTGATATGGTCGGCGCCGAACAATTGGCTCTTTGCCGTACCAACATATGTAATTAAGACAGGTTTGAGGATGGCATAGAACGATTCACCTTTAAGAAAAATTTACAAGTCCTTTTATTTGTTCTAATGCTTCATGCTTCAGTGAATGTTTGGATTACTTGATTGTTCATGTAAATGAAAAGGTGAAAAACATCAGAAATTTCACAAATCTTTTTGTTCGGTTATGTACTCAAGTGTACCTATTTAGGAGCCCTCTGCCTTAGTGGATTGCCAAAGAATTGAAACTTGAATCTAGTAAGGCAAATGGATGGGTACCGAACAACTGTCCCGAACATAATAGTATCGTGCGAAGTGGCTGTCCGAACGGATGGACTGCTTAGGGCTACGAGAATTACGCCCAAACGAATAGATTACCAAGGGCTACAAGAATTTTGCCCGAATCAAATAGATTACAGAGGGCTACAGGAATTTCGCCCGAACGAAGGCACACGTGGGCTAGATAGAATACCCAACTCACAGAATGTCCAAAAGAAAACAACACGAAAAGACCAAAATGTAATTGCCATTAACAAAACGCCCGAAGGCTTACAGCCATACGAAGAGAGGAAAAAGCGAAAAACAAAAATAAAATAGAACAGAAGGACACGTAAGCTAGCCATGGAACTTCCTAAGTTTTTGGACGTTCCAAGGATTAGCAATCGGTGTGCCATCCATCTCGGCAAGTTTGTAAACTCCATGGCCGATCTTCTCAACCACTCGGTAAGGACCTTCATAGGGATCCTTCAGCTTAGTTAATTTGCTGGCTTCAACGACCATCCGAAGGACGAGATCACCGACGTTAAATGGCCGAGCTCAAACATTCTTGTTATAGCCCCTGGCTACTTCTTGCTGATACGCGGCATGCCGAAGGTTGGCGTTGTCCTGAAGTTCCTCGACGAAATCTAACTCGAAACCCACAAGAGCATTGTTATACATGGGGTTGAATTCTCTGTTCGAGCCGTAGGAATCAAGGTGGACAAGGGGAGAACGGCTTCCATGCCATAGGTCATCGAGAACGGAGTGAGCTCGGTTGACCACCGAGGAGTAGTACCATAGGACCACAAGACATGAGGAGGCTCCTCAACCCATAATTTGAGCTTCCGATCCAGCTACGTTTGAGCCCCCGAGTGATGGTCGTGTTAGAAGCTTCGGCTTGGCCATTGCCTTGGGGATAGGCCACAGAGGAGTTGTGGATGGAAATATGGTGTTTTTTATAAAAGGCTTTGATGGCGGCTGCAACAAATTGGGAGTCGTTGTTGGAAAGGATGGCGTAAGATACGCCGAACCGAGAGATGATGTGCTTCCAATTGAAATGCTCCACGTCGCCTGCAGTTGTCTTGACCTAGGGTGAAGCTTTGACTCACTTCGTGAACACGTCAGCGGCTTTAAGCATGTACTCAAATCCTCCATGTGCTTTTGACATTTTGCCAACAATGTCAAAAGCCCAAATCGCGAACGGCCATGGACTAGTGATCATTTTAAGAGGGAAAGCAGGCCGGTGGATGAGCGATGCTTGCTTTTGGCACCTAACACAGCACCTCATATAATCCTCAGACTGCTTGACCATCCTCAACCACCAATATCCTTGTGTTAAAGCTCGTTGCGCCATGGTTCGCCCTCCCAAATGTGCCTCACAACTTCCCGAGTGAAGCTCATCCAAGACATTCTCCACTTGGTCTTCATGTACAACTCTCAATTCGGGGCCGGTGAATGTTCGTTGGTACAGATTTCCACTTGGATCCAGTACATAGTTTGCAGCTCGACAGCGAATCTTGTGAGCCTCCTTTTTGTTCGATGGGAGAGTCTAAGTTCAAGTAAGAGATGATTGGATCCATTTGACTTGGGCCGAGTGTGATTGCTACGACTAGACAAACCGAGGGTTCGAAGCTTGGTGACTCTACTTCGTCAAAGATAATCGTGCGACTGCCCGAGGTCCGATATACCGAAGCAAGACCTACCAAGGCATTAGCGTGAGCATTATGTTCTCAAGCGATCCACTCCACTTTGACGCGGCTGAACTATTTGAGAAATGCCAAAACGTGAGTAACGTAAGCATTCATACGTTCATCTTTGGCTTGGTAGTCGTCATTCAAATGACCCACAACCAGCCGAGAGTCGTAAAAGACATGAACAGATTCCGCATCAAGCCGAAGAACAAGTTGCAAACCAGCAATGAGAGCTTCATTCTCAACCTCATTATTCGTCGTTGGGTATCCGATGGAAACTATGATCTCATGAACAGTTCCACTCGGTGAGACGAGGACAATCCCAGCCTTGACTCCATTGATATTGGAAGCCCCATCGATCCTCATCTGCCACGCATTGCCCGAAAATAGCTTCCATTCTCTCTTAGGCTTTTTGGTGCCCAACGTATACCAAGAACGTAGGGATTCGGGAGAAAGGTTAGTCCATTCTAAATGAGCTTTTTCGTCAGCAATCCGAGCTTCCTCTGCAGCAGTGGCTAAAGCGTTGGCTTCATCTTTCAATCCAGGAGTAAGTTCGGTAAAGAAATCAGCCAAAGCCTGACCCTTAATGGCAGTCCGAGGCTCAAACTGGATGTCAAAATTTGCCAAATCTTGAGAAAATTTGAGAATTCAGCTTGATGAGTCCATCTTCTGAAGCACAGGTTTGAGAGAAACTTAGTGAGGACCACAATCCTATGGCATTGAAAGTAGGGCAAAAGGCTCGTTTTAGCTGAGATGAGGGCCAGTGCCAACTTTTCCATAGGCAGATACCTTGTTTGAGAATCTATCATTGTTTTGCTTGAATAAAAGATCGGTTGGTGCTCCATCCCTTCTTTCTGAACAAGTACTGCACTAGTGGCATGATCCGAGACAACAAGGTAAAGATACAAGTCTTCGTCAAGGAGGGGCTTGACGAGGAGCGGAGCATGGGAGAGGTATTCCTTCAATGATTGTAGAGCCTTCTCACACTCCTCTATCCACATGAACCTTCGGCAACTAGTCTTGATTGCTTGAAAGAATGGCCGACAATGATCTCCTGAGCGTCGGATGAAACGATTCAATGTGGCCACCATTCCTGTGAGTCATTGCACTTCCATGATTGTAGTTAGAGCTCAGAGGTTTTGTACTGTCGTGAGTTGTGTTGGATCTACTTCTATTCCTCGGCGGCTCACCATGTACCCAAGGAATTCGCCGGATCTGACTCCAAATGCACATTTCTTTGCATTTAGATGAAGCTTACGTCGTTTCAGAATAGTAAAGACCTCGCCCAAATCCTGAAGATGATCCCGAGTGAACCTACTTTTGCACACCAAATCATCAATGTAACCCTCCAATATTCGGCCGAGCATTCCGAGGAACATCTTGGTTATGGTTCGTTGAAAGGTTGCCCCAACATTTTTTAAGCCGAATAGAACAACATTATAGCAATAAGTTCCCTGAGGAGATATGAAAGCCGTCTTCTCTTGGTCATCTTTTGCCAAAGCAATTTGGTGGTAGCCCCGATACGCATCCATGAAGCTTAGACACTTGCATCCCGCGGTTGCATCCACCATTTGTTCTATCCGAGGAAGTGGGAAATGATCTGTCAGACATGCATCATTGAGGTTTGTGTAGTCAACACAAACCCTCAATTTCCCATTTTTCTTCGGTACGAAGACGGGATTAGCAAGCCAAGTTGGGTATAAAATTTCTCGAATTGCTCCAGCCTTCAAAACCTGATCAACCTCTATCATCACAGCTTCAACGTGTGTTGCGGATGAGCGTCAGACTTTCTGCACCACTGGCCTTCTGTTCGGATCGACATTTAATGAATGTGAGGCAAACGAGGGATCCACACTTGGCATTTCCTACAAAGTCCAAGCAAATACTTTGATGTTTCTCATAAGGAAGTTAAACATTTCCCTGCGCGCGGTCTCAGTCAGGGAGCTGTCGATAAGAAAGTATCATTCATCGTCTTCAGTAATTGGCATTCGCAAAAGTTCTTCGGTTGACCTCTGCTCAGCAGGCAAACCCACATCGTCAAGTACAGGAACATCAGCGGCCTCTACACATTGTACCTCCAGGCAACTTGGTTTATTCATCCTAGTACTGATGTAACACTTCTTGGACTGGATCTGGTCCCTTCGGAGGCTTTCCTGCTGCCCATTCCAGCCAATGAACTTCATGACTTGGTGAAGAGTAGAAGCTACTACCTGCATCCCATGTAGCCAGGCTCAATCGAGGATGAAGTTGTAAGGGCTCGGAGAACTGATCACCACAAATTCGACATCAATCACTCGAGAACCGGCTTGCTCGGGTAGAGTCACTAAGCCGAGGGGCCAAACTAGTGCACCAGTGAAGCTTACTATCGGAGTTGTTGCCGTTTGGAGTTGATCAGGAGATAGTCTGAGACTTTTGAACATTGAATAGAACATCACTTATGCCGACCTTCCTTGATCGACCAATACCCTTAGTAGATTTGTCAGTGGTGACGGTGACAACGAGGGCGTCGGTGTGAGGTAACTGTATGCCATCGAAGTCTTCTTAGGTAAAGGTTATAGGGGATTGGGAGTCCAGATTCCCTCTCTTTCGCTTTGCCGAGTGTCCAATTTTACAAATAGATAAAGCTGTGATGACTCTATCAATTTTAGGCTGTAGCTCGGATATTCGTCCCTCAAAAATGAGGCCTTGAATGACTCTTAAAAGGTTTCCAATGAGTGGTGGCGGAGGAGGAAGCGGGTTTTTCCGAGTATCAATCCATGGATTGAGATGTATGGCTGCAGTAAGCTCCTCCAGATACCTCTTAAATGGCTGACACTGAATAGTTTAGTGTCCACGCTCCTTGTGGTACGAGCACATCCTGGGGCCATTGCCAGTCGTCCCCAAGAATCCTGTTGGCCAAACGAAGAATGGGAGTTTCCCGATGATACTTTGGAGCTTTTAGACGGGTTCGGTAAACGTGGTTTGTTCGGCTATAAACTCATCCGGCCTCGGTTCCCGTCATGGTTGCTGCCAGGATTGTTGCTTTGTAGGTGTTGCGGTGGTCGATTTTTGTTGTTTGGTTTGCTATTGCCTTGTGCCTGCCCCACATTAACCACTTGTTTTTTGGCTACGGCGGGAGCTTTAACGGACTCCTAGACCTTCGGTGTGTGGTGCTCGGCCATTGCTTCCTAATGGATGCAATCTTTCTCGATGATGACCATGAGTTCCCCCATAGTCTTTGGCGGATTGTGGGAAAGATCACGGAATATCACCGAAGTAGGATCTAGTCCATTCATGAATGACTCGGCTGCAACCCCCTGGTCACAGTCCGGGATAAGATTCTAAACTTTTCAATATCGCTCGATATAAAGCTGAAGAGTCTCTCCTGCTGCTCTCCTCATGTTCACATGCATAGATAGTGTCTTCGGCTGGACGTTACTTGTTACAAAATGTTTTGTGAACTCCAACTCCAACTCATTGAAGCACGTGATAGATTTATGTTTCAACTGATTGTACCAAACCATGATTAGTTCACTCAATGTGAGAGGAAAGATCTTACACATGAGCGCATCAGTGAAATTGTGGAGGCTCATCGTTTGTCGGAAATGGTAGACGAATGCGACTGCGTCCTCTTTTGCCTTGTAACACTTAAGCTTCGGCATGACGAACCGATTTGGCGGTCGCTCCTATTGTATAGCTGTCACGACCCCGACTCTAGGAACTTGTGTTGAGTCATCGTGATTGACCGATGAGTCCGAATGCTCATCCATGCCTC
>BPLS01029137.1:114068-129439 GCA_019656275.1 Rhododendron kiyosumense | reverse complement strand
TTTTTTTCATAAATAAATTTGGAGATAATGGCTTGAGAGAGACATAGCTATTTTTTTTTTTAAAAAACTTATTACAAAAACGTAGTTAAGTTTTATTACAAAACCCAAGTCTTTAGAAAAAAGAACATTTTTACAATATCTACACAAAAGTACAACAAGCATGTCCTAGGGTAGCAGCAACTCCATCTCTATTCTTCATTATCTGTGAAAAATATTAACTTTCATAAGTCGAATGCTCGTGTGAGATACAAATACAAAAGTTGCACGTTTTATACCATGGAAATAATTTTTCTGGAACAAATAATCATATGATGTTCATCCAACAGCTTAACCTTTCTATAGGGGAGCAACCCCTCTTGCTGTGTGAAATGATCAAGTCACCGGCCACTAGGACCCTATTCTTTCCGACTGTATAACTCCCTTCTGTGTTATGGTATCGTTTTAAGTGTCCCCCAAACTCGGGTCAACTGACTGGATGCATCAATAGGTCATCTCCTTTGTCTGACCACTTTCATTTTCTAAGCTTAAACTTTACACCGTCATCACACGTCCTTCTAATCTTTAACATGAAAAATTTATCATATTTTTTTCCATGGCATATCATAATATTTTCTCAACATAAAATCATGCTACTTTTATAAAGAAAAATCATGTAACTAGAGTATAAGCATCTCACCTTAGAATTCTTTGTTACGTGTACTTGTTAACCTCCGAACGACGTAGTGATAGCTCAGTAGTGGTGTATGACTTCGGCAGTGGGGTATGATTTTGGACAGGACTATTGTTAAGTTCCTTTATTTCTTTTGTAATGCTAACCACCTAAACATTTCTTCCTTCTTTTTCTGTACAAGTAGTTTTGTACTTGGGGATACTGTTTTTGGTCTTGTACTAAGTATAGGATTCCTATTTATAGAGTTCCTAATTTGATCTAATTTTGACACCTAGTACTACACTTGTCATTCTTTTGCCTTGGTGTAAGCTGAACCACTAGTGATTAGGCTAGGCTATATTTTAGAGTAGTGCGGTGGCAAAATCATAGCATGCATGGTGTCATTCTTTTTCCTTTTTTTTTTATTTCCAAGTTTCCATACATACATAACATATATATACATATATGTTTTATGTTATGGTAATTTTATCATCTTTCAAGTAAATTATCTATTGTGTGTACATTTTATAAAAGAAATGTTTTCAATTTTTGTTCCAGACTAAAACTAAATAATTTTTATGTGCCGGTCTCAACATTGTCTTCATTTTTAGTCGAGTCATATATGTATTTTGGGTTGGGGTGTTACATTCTCCCCACCTTAGGAAGTTTGGTCCTCCAAACTTGCGTATACCTCGGAAATAACTTGAATCTATTTAGAAATAACTTAAGTATGGTACCTTTTATGATGTTCTTGGTTTCTCTCACATATCGCCAGGAAAAATTGCATAAGCTCTTCCTTTTCTCTGGCCTTGTCCTGTGTTTCCAATCTTATTTTGCAGGTTTCCATTATTCTCTTTTCACTGATCCCCATTTCCAACCAACAAATTAGAGTTCTTTGGGCAATTCCTTCTGATATGGCCTAGCTCACTGCACCCATAGCAACCAGTTGATCCTTTCAAACATATCCCTATATGTGCTTTTCCGCAATTCAGGCAGTTGGGGCGATTCTCAGTCCTATTCTGATTTTGTCCTTGTCCTCCTGTATTTGGTCGCTTAGTCTGCCCATTGCTAGGATTCTGGTCCTCGTTCTTCCTTTTCTTAGGTTCCAACATATGGTCAGTTTTTGCACTTTTATTTTCTAACATTAAAGACCGATCCAGTATTTCCGCATAGGTGGGTAATTTTAACAACTTAACGAGCTTGCACAAGTCTGGATTTAATCCTCCCTCGAATCTACGAGCTTTCATATTTTCGTCTGGAATCAAATGTGGAGCATAGTGTGCTAATGTTGTGAACTCAACCTCGTATTGGGCTACAATCATGCTTGGTTTTTGCATAAGGTTTTGAAATTCCATACTTTTGCTATCTCTGATGGATGGGGGTATATGCTTTTGGTTAAAGAGGTTATAAAATCTTTCCCATCCCATTTATGGTTTAGCCCTCCTTGCTAACGTCCACCAATGTTGAGCTTCCCCTGTTAGGTTGTATGCTGTTAGTGCCATTTTCTCTCTTCCTTCGCATTGCATGACTTGGGCTATCTTTTCTATGGATTCCAACCATTCATTGGCTTTTACAGGATCTAATCCACCGGAGAATGTTAATGGTTTTAACTTTTGAAAGTCTCTTCCTCGGACCTCAGTTATCGCTGGGACTGGCAGGGGATTTTCAGGGGGAATTACGGGTGGGTCATTCAAATTAATATGCACTCCCTATGGAGGTGGCTGATTTTGCAAAAGTGTAAGAATTCTTTCCACTTGCTGTTCTAGTCTTTCAAATCGTTGGCTCGATTCCATTTAAAACTACACTGGAAAAAAGAAATACAATCACGACATAAATAACGACATTTATTTATAAACATATCACACTTTAGTTACAACGCTAATTTACATTATCCTTTTCCTTTCCTCCTTTTTTTTTCATCTCCTAATCACTAGGGATGTCTATGGGTACCGATGACGCGCATCCTCGAGACAGGGGTTTTGCACTGCAAGAACCCTCGCTAGGAATATGGTGGCGAACTCGAATTGGAGGATTTTCCTTAGCTTTCTTTTCAAGTTCCTTCATTTCTTCTGGTTGCTCCCCAATCATTTTGAATGCCTTGAATCACACTAAGCAATTGTTTTTAACACGCTTCTTTAAGATAGACTTCTTTTGCTCTTTCGTGTAGTATCCAAAATATTCTTCTATTCTACTAATTTCTCCCGTTAATGCCTCCTTGGCTCGGTATTTGACTCTTCACTCGTGAGAATCTTGATTTACATGCTTGGCTTCATATCCTTTAACTCGGAAGGGTCTCCATTCATCAATAGTGATAGAGTCCAATGAGCTAGACATCCTGAAACAATCATTTTTACAGTAATTCAATTTTGTTAGTATACTTCACTATTATCAAACCGTAAGATGTTCTATTTGGTTGCCGTCAGACGAGAAAAAAAAATGTGACATCAATTGTTCCCTTTTACATTGTTCTAATATATTACTATTATACTTTGTAGTTCCAATTACTAGGTGGTACTGAATTCATTACCGAGAAAACGAGACCTTTTTATTTATATACATATCTATATATAAACTACTTCTTCCCTATACATTTTTACACTATTTACACTTTTTTTTTCCCTTCTAGTGGTACCCATTTTCTGTTGGCAATGGATTATCATTGGAGGGTCTTGGTCCTTCCCTATTAGCAGCTCGTCTCCCATATTCTTCCTCTTCTGCATTTATCCGATTCAATATAACTTGGAAGCATTCATTATCTTGCAAAGGTTGTAATGCTTTCTGCCTTATGAGAGTTTCGGTATCGAGATGATGTTCTACAACACTTCATTTTGCTTCTTTTGATAGTAAGGGTCGGAATTGCACCACCCTTCGTACTGCTTGGTAGGTGAGTGTTTGGGCATCCCGAGCGGTGAGATGTTCGTACAGTTCAGGGTTAGCTGGGTGAAAAGCAAGGTGTCCATTAACAGGAGGATTGGCTATGTATCCGCCCCAAATATCCATTGCGTGATCATTTGCCATTCCTACAATCAATATATTTTAGAACTTAAATAATTTTACCGTCGAAATCATGTCAGCTGCCCGGTGACTCTGTTTAACAAAGAAAAATAAATACTTTTTATTCAAAATTTGAAGGTTATTGAAACATCTCTCCTTTTTTTAAAGAAAATTCCAAGGTTTTTTTTTTTTTTTAAATATTTCTTTTTATAAAAACATTGATTTGATACCACAATTGTCACGACCCCGACTCTAGGAACTTGTGGCGAGTCATCGTGACCGGCCGATGAGTCCGAACGCTCATCCATGCCTCTTTTTTTTCATAAATAAATTTGGAGATAATGGCTTGAGAGAGACATAGCTATTTTTTTAAAAAAAAAAAACACTTTTTACAGAAACGTAGTTAAGTTTTATTACAAAACCCAAGTCTTCAGAAAAGAGAACGTTTTTACAATATCTACACAAAAGTACAACAAGCATGTCCCAGGGCAGCAGCAACTCCATCTCTATTCTTCATTATCTGTGAAAAATATTAACTTTCATAAGTCGAATGCTCGTGTGAGATACAAATACCAAAGTTGCACGTTTTATACCATGAAAACAATTTTTAATACAAATGCTTGCATAATCTGGAACAAATAATCTTATGATGTTCATCCAACAGCTTGACCTTTCTGTAGGGGAGCGACCCCTCTTGCTGTGTGAAATGATCAAGTCACTGGCCACTAGGACCCTATTCTTTCCGACTGTATAACTCCTTTCTGTGTTATGGTATCTTTTTAAGCGTCCCCCAAACTCGGGACAACTGACTAGATGCATCAATAGGTCATATCCTTTGTCTGACCACTTTCATTTTCTAAGCTTAAACTTTACACTGTCATCACACGTGCTTCTAATCTTTAACATGAAAAATTTATCATATCTTTTTCCGATTCATATCATAATCTTTTCTCAACATAAAATCATGTTACTTTTATAAAGAAAAATCATGTAACTAGAATATGAGCATCTCACCTTAGAATTCTTTGTTACATATACTTGTTAACCTCCAGACGACGTAGTGGTAGCTCGGCAGTGGTGTATGACTTCGGCAGTGGGGTATGACTTTGGACAGGACTATTGTTAAGTTCCTTTATTTCTTTTGCAATACTAACCACTTGAACATTTCTTCTTTCTTTTTCCGTACAAGTAGTTTTGTACTAGGGGATACTGTTTTTGGTCTTGTACTAAGTATAGGATTCCAATTTATAGAGTTCCTAATTTGATCTAATTTTGACACCTAGTACTACACTTGTCATTCTTTTGCATTGGTGTAAGCCAAGCTACTAGTGATTAGGCTAGGCTATTTTTTAGAGTAGTGAGGTGGCAAAATCATAGCATGCATGGTGTCATTCTTGTTCCTTTTTTTTTATTTTTTATTTTTATTTCTAAGTTTCCGTACATACTTAACATATATATACTTATATGTTTTATGTTATGGTAATTTTATCATTTTTCAAGTAAATTATCTATTGTCTGTACATTTTATAAAAGAAATGTTTCCAATTTTTGTTCCAGACAAACTAAATAACTTTTACGTGTCGATCTCAACATTGTCTTCATTTTTAGTTGAGTCATATATGTATTTTAGGTCAGGGTGTTACAATAGCGTCCACGATGGGGGAAGCCTTAGCCTTCCCAAGCTTCTAATTGTCTTCTGGAACGGGGTTTGGTGGAACAATAAAAGGCGGTACTTCAATACGTGGCTCGAGAATTCTTCTGTGCTCTCAGTGACGCGGCCGATGATATTCAACCCGTTCCCTTTGCCGTTCTCTGTTTTCCCCCAATGGTTCTGGGGCTCCTTTCGAACCTCCAGGCCAAGCTTGTCGAAGCTCTCCCTAGCCAACCACCCGCTGATACACGATAGGAAGACCCTTGAATTGGTCTTAGGGGGTGATGGTGTTGTCTTGGTCCGAGCATTTTTCCGAGTGTCTCTCTGGACTCGACACTTAGCGATGGCCAAGGGATCCTTCTAAACGTTGACCATCGTGGAGACACTCGGAGTCTTGTCGTGATGGTGCTAACCACTCGGGGAATTCACCGGTGTAGCTCCGCCAAGGTGGATCATTCAAATCCACGGGCTGCTTCCCGTTTCTTGACTCCAAGTTCCATCGTGAGGGGTGATGCGCTCGGCCCGAGGCTCTAGCTCTATTGGTGCCTACCATTGAACTAATAACAGAAGACCTTGAACTCTCAGCTCGGATGAGACTTGCCAAACGTGGACGAGAGCTTGTTGGTTACGGTCGAGGGGCCCGTTCGAGACGTTTGAGAACAGTTCGATGCTCGGATGTTGCTAATTTGGTTGTTTGTGCAAGGTGTGACTTCCTGATATGTTTATGAATCCTTTTCGGTTGACTTGGTTCAGCTGGATGGACATGTGTTGGCGTAGTAGCCACGCCACCACCTCGATCTTCCAGCCGTTGTTAGAGCATAGCTATGACCGTTGCTTGGCGTCTCTGCTCCGCCAAGGTGATATCTAACTCGGTTTGTGGGAACAAAAGTTGTCGAGAAACTGGTGGAATGGTCCTCGCTATTTGTTTGGGTTCGACATTAAGAGATCCGTACCCGGACAACCCGAGGGTAAAGTTTTCAGGACTTGGCGGCAGAAGATGTTGAGCTATTTGTTCCATTCAGAAGAAAAGATAAGAGGGAAGAATGCAAGTTGAGATAGAATCAGGTCCACTGTTTGCTAAGAAAACGTACGCAAGACTTCCCCAGCAGAGTCGCCAATTGTGAGGGGCTGATTTCTCCGTGTCCCTCTTGAACCTTTTCTTCTATCTGATGAACTGTGATGTAACGACGGTGATCTTCGTGTACCTGCAGAACCGGAGGGGGGATGTTCCTCCGGGAAGAAGCTCCGACGAATTAGTCAATAAGTGGAGGAAGAAGAAAGAAGTTTTGTAAGAAATTTGCTAAGAGAGAGAAAAGTATAGTTGAGTGAAGAAATCTGAACCTTTTCCCAGGAGGGGTTTCTATTCTATTTATAGGCAAAGATGCTTGAATACTCAACAGGCTAGTTCTGCCACCCACGTGCTTAGCCACGTTCGGATGACATCACGAGTCAGAGATATTTAATGAATGCCACTTCTTGGGGCATAATGAGCCGCGTTAATCAGTGTCAAATAGGTCACATCAATCAGAGATGTCATTTCGGTTATCAAAGAAGACAACTCACGTATCATTGGAAGCTTCTTGAAGATTATGGTACAGTGGTCTTCAAACAGGGTCAATCCCATCGAGCAAATTTATGGCTAAAGGTAGAAGATTTTCACCAAACGATAGAGATGGCTGCTGAACGAAACAAGCTCCATAACACTCGAAAAAGACCTTGAAGCTCGACAGAGTATCCCGAACCCACTAATCCTTTGGGAAATGAATGTTGTGAGGTGTTAGGATGCAATTCTACATGTAGATGAATTGAGATGACTGAACGATGAATCTAAACATAGCATGCCCCTCTTGATCCATCTGACCCCTCTGAACCTTCAGATATTTTGGACCACTACAAAGGGCTTTTCAAAATTGAAATCGGTCGTTACAAATCGACTGTGAATTAATTTCGTTCACTGCGAATTTGTATAAAAATTGAAAAAATCCTTCTCCTTTCTCTCTGGCCAACTGTGAATTTGTTAGTGTATATATACATACACCCTCAGAGGAGCTTTTTGTCAATTTATTCATTTCCACGTAACTATTTGCCAAAATATACCTTTTTTCAAACTATTTTTAAAAATAGTTCAAAATGCACATTCCATGTGCGTCACGCATACTGGATGTGGCGTTATCCGAGCTAGCATATGCGAGCCGGGCCAGCTGGATATCCAATGTGTATCACGCATACCCAATATGCATCATGCATATTAGATATGCATGATGCATATCCAATATGCGTCATGCATATTGAATGTGAGTGATGCGTTATATATATTCATCAGTCATTGAAGTAACGAAATGGATCGACAGTTTCGTTCAGGAAAAAAACAAGAAAATGGAGAAAGTTCTCATAGAGGTGTCAATGTTGATAAATGGGACATGCGTTTTTTTTGCTCCCAAAGAGTGGAGAGAGTTCTCACAGCAAATAGAGTTATTGAACGACCAGTAGAATATAACAGGGGGATACGTTGCACCTGCACCCCCTTAGTTGATGATGCACTTGCACCCCCCACTAGGTGATCAAGTTAACAACTCTTGTCTTCGACTGCTAAGAGATATTAGGGGTGGGGATAATGATGTTGAACCGCATGCCCAGTTTTCCCCTCTGGATTCTTAGCTTGCCCAGCACAAAGAAATGCATCTTCAAGACTTGCATGTTGTAGACACCCCAATCTGGACCTTGAAAGTGCTTTAAATGTCCCGATGATGAAACAAAGGAAACAAATACCTCTGAGAGCTTGATTATGGGACTCTCCCAAAACAAACCAGAAAAGCCCAGAGCAAACCAAAAAGCCCAAAACAAACTTGAAAAGCCCAGAGCAAACTTAAAAGCCCAGAACTGGACCCTTGGTACCGTACGGCACACCTCTACACCGCACGGAATAACAGATTTCATTACGCCGCACGAGGTCATGAGGTCAACCGCACGACATTTTGGATAAAGTTCTGACTGGCTCAGTTAGCTGTCGGCCACGCCCACTTGAGCCATTGCTACAAGCTAGCTCAGCCGAAAAAGGCACTCAGGCCCGCCCAGAAAACACCTCCACCATTTGAAATTCAAAATCCTTGGCTTTTGCCTATAAATACAACCCTCCACTCAAGAGAAAAGGGTCCTGAATTCTCTTTCTCTCTCATCATGCTTTCATACCCATTCCTCACTCCAAAGCCTTGAGAAAATGCTCCAAAAACATTCTCAAGATTCTTTCTCCCTTAAAGTCCTCTATTTTTCTCCTCACCATTGAAGTTAGTTCTCTTGCTCACTTTGAGACCCCCAACTTCTCAACACCCACTATCAAGCCGCATCGACCGTCTCTCCTCGACCGTCTTCATCCGTCCTCATCCGTAGCTGTCCATTCCCATCCAAGCTCAAAGATCAAAGGTATAAACTAGCTTCCTTGGGGTAGGCCTTGTCCATACCCCTGAGGGAACCTTTCTGTTGTCAGGACCAACCCCCTTTGGGTTGGATCCTGACAAAAACCATTTTCAGAACAAAGGAAAGCCCCTGTGCTGAACAAGTTATACTGCACTACGCTTTGGTACGTTGTACGGTGTAATAGGCTAAGATGCACGGCGTTTTCAGTTTATTGTTTTCTTGCTCAAACCGTCTGAATCATAACTGTCCTCTGCCAGGCCTATTTATTACTCACACATCAGATGTCGGTACCTTTCAAAAATAGATCATATCTACAAGCCATGTTCGGTTTTAGAAAAGTAAACCTTTTTCGGGCCATTCTGAATGGTCAAGAGTTTAAAAGTTGACTTTGTTCATAGCTTGAAAGAACGGTACTTTTCAAAATCATTTGGCAATACAATATTTTTTTTTATGTTAGTTGAAAACCCCGTGAGTGTTACCTAAGACGCCGGGCGGCATTTCGAAAACTTTACAAAGGCCTGGAAGCAAAGAGAATACCCCGCACGGCATTCTGAAAAACCGTGCGTTGTATTGATAAATGCCGTGCAGGAGCATACGGAGATCCAGACAGTTTCTGCCAGGAGCCCACTTCATTTTGCACATCATCTTTATCATCACTGTACAGTTAACATCACGTGCACGTCAACATGGTCTATTGCCCATGTCCCTTTCTCCTTTTATTTGTTTATTAAAGAGTTTGATTTTCCAAAAGATACTTTAAATTTTCCCTTTTGAAAGAGTGTAGTAGAGACCGGTTTTATCGGGCGAATGGGGTGCATTTTTCTCAACAAAAACCTTCCCATTCATAACGTGGCTCCCGAACCCCAAGTCTCAAGGTTTTTCGCTAAGACCAAGAAGGCCTTTTCTTTTCAAACGCACTTTCGGTTTCTCGGATCAACCATCTCAAAAATCCGGGTGGTGACTCTTTTCGGGCCCACGCGCCGGTCGGGGAGCCCACACTTGTATAATATATGAGAAGATACCGCGGGGTGATGTTGCAAAATGCATTTCGTATGGTTCCATGAAGTAGTACGCAACCAACGGCTGGGGTCGACCCACGTGCTGACCAACAAATCATCTTGTGACTGAAAGGCACCGACTCGACCTCATGATAACGCATATGACATGTGCACAATCCTATTTTTACAGAAAGAAATCTGCTGGTGACTTAAAAGCATTTATGAACGATTTAACTTGTCACTGAAAAGCCCTAACTCGATCTAATGATAACGCAAATGAGATGTGCGTTACAAATATTTGTACATAAAAAAACACTGCTTATGAATGAATACCATTTCTGTCCGATTTGTCTTGTCACTGAAAAGCACTGACTCGACCTAATGATAACGCATATGACATGTGCGTTATAGTCCTACTTTTATAGAAAGAAATCTGCTGGTGACTGAAAAACATTTATGGTTGATTTGACTTGTTTCTGAAAAGCATTGACTCGACCTAATGATAACGCATATGACATGTGCATTACAGTCCTATTTTTATAGAAAGAAATCTGCTAGTGACTGAAAAGCATTTATGGTCGATTGGATTTGTTTCTAAAAAGTACTAACTCACTATAATGATAACGCCTATAACATGTGCGTTTCCTTTAGGTGTATAAGTTAATGTGTATGTAGGTGATATAGTTATCTAACCATTTCGGTAAAGTCATATGGCCGATGATAGTTCTAGTTCTCGTTGGATACTTGCCCCGTTTAGAAATCAATACTGGAGAGAGAGACGTTCTAGACCTATTGACTACTATGCTGGTCTCTGACAGGAGTGGGCTTTTAGGTTGAAAGAGCAAGAGGGATTGTACAATGACCTCCAAGAACTTTCTTCACCGGTACCCCATCACCGAACAATACAAATGCAGCGTGAGAATAAGCTTGATTATGAACGAGTGGTAAAAAGAATAAAGAGAGACAATAATAGAATGTTATTGCGCAGATGTCGGTACTATATGCTTCAGCTTGCAAGGGAGGTAGCGGAGGCAAGCGGAAGGGAACTTATGCCACGTGAGCGCTCAAATGTGTTGGCAAACAACAAATATCTCTCAGATTATGATATGTCTGATGAGGAAGTTTTGTTTATGAATTGTAGTTTAGTAACTAAACAACTGTGTTTTGTTTAGTTATGTATGTTTAAATTTGACTTTTACTTTTATGTTTATTATTTTAGTTTTCATGAAGAAGTTCTTGTATTTTTTTTGATTGAATGGTAAAAAAATTCATGATTTCGGGTGCAAACTATATTTATTGAATTTATTGAACAACCATACAAAAGTAAAAATTAAAATTGAACTTTCCTAAATTACATATCTTCTTCATCCGAAAAATCGAAATCAGACTTCAGTTCTTTTTCATTGCTCCAAGATAGGTACCTCCACGCGTCTTGAAGGAACCCCTCCGATGAACATTGAGCTGCTTCATTTGCTAGTGTCAATCTCTTAATACGCATACTTATTCGATTGCATTCCTCACGCATGCGGTTAATAGCTTTGAGCAACAGTTCATGGGTATATGTCGGCATGGTAATTGCCAATTGCCTCGGGATTCTTGCCTTAGAAGTGCGACAATCTTCTAATAGGATAGGTAAGTGCGTTAGCCAGTATGCCCACTTCGCTTGCATGGTATTTATGCAATGTGTAGACCAACGGAGACGGGGATTCAAAGGATAATCAAATTGATCTCCTTCATCCACCCATGACCTACCCATTGCTTTGTAAATGTCCCTGACAGTACAAGAAGTCATTTTGAACTCTAATGATTTTCGTTGAACATGCTAGAACTATAAATACAAGGATATGGTTATATGAAAATGCATATACAAAAGGCGTTAATCATGTAATTATTATTTTTAGATTGATGTGATAACATGGCCAAGTGGCAGGTGTTAATTACTAATAATAACTATTTTGCATATGCCCATTATGTATTTTTTGGAACAATTGGTATTATTTTTAATAGGCATAGAAAACAGATAATTATTGGTAACAATGAGACAAATAAACTATAATGTGAGGCTAGTGCTGCAGTAGAGGCCGGTTCTATTGGTGGACCCCTGCTTTTGCCTATAAATGGGGTCCATATGGTCATAGTCCTCATCAAATTCCTCCTGTTCTTGTGTTTCTCGTATCTTATACTCAAGAGCTATATTTCGGAATAACTTCTCTTGGAATTTCAGGCACTCGACTCCTTTCTGTGCCATTGCCTGAACCGCTTCAGCAGAGAGGTTCAGCATAGAAAGCCTCTCAAACAGTTGCATCTGCATTACAATGTACTTTCAAAAAAGTAACACACATGAAAGTAAATGGAATATTAAAAAGAGTAATATCATCATATATATTACCGTTGTGTTTGTAGCTGCACCCATCTTACTAACGAAACATAAGGTAATCCTTTCGTACCAATCTAGGTACAGGTCATCAACGGGGTAGACAAGAATGTCAGGATCGATAATGTTTACAATATTGTTGGCCCCATCATTCCACAAATGTATCAGCTTGCTCCAATCCTTCACACCATTCCTAAGATCCATATCGTGAAACTCCCCTAGAGACTTAGAAAAGGATACATTCGTGCATATTTTTAAAGTGATGCTGAGTTAAAGAACTAATTGAGAACTCTAATTTGGTATTAGATTTTTTTAAAATTTATACACGAAATAACTTTATTTATGATCCACACAAATCACAAGTTTTTTTGTAAAGGACTAACAATTTGTGACAAACTAATGGACAGTAATGTAAACAATAACCTCGTTCGGCCTCTGCACGTCTAAAGAGAACCGGTAATGTCCAACAACATGGGTTAGCAAATTCAGCAAGTGAAATTCATCGTCCCATCTACACAATTACAAAATTAATAAGTCATATGGCCTCGAATAGAACTAATTAAGAACTCTAATTTGGTATCAGATTTTTTTAAAATTTATACACGAAATTACTTTATTTATGATCCACACAAATCACAAGTTTTTTTCGTAAAGGACTAACAATTTGTGACAAACTTATGGACAGTAATGTAAACAATAACCTCGTCCGGCCTCTGCACGTCTAAAGAGAACCGGTAATGTCCAACAACATAGGTCGGCAAATTCGACGAGTGAAATTCATCGTCCCACCTACACAATTACAAAATTAATAAGTCATATGGCCTCGAATTGAACTAATTGAGAACTCTAATTTGGTATCAGATTTTTTTAAAAATTTATACACAAAATTACTTTATTTATGATCCACACAAATCACAAGTTTTTTCATAAAGGACCAACAATATGTGACAAGCTAATGGACAGTAATGTAAACAATAACCTCATCCGGCCTCTGCATGTCTAAAGAGAACCGGTAATGTCCAACAACATGGATCGCCAAATTCGGCGAGTGAAATTCATCGTCCCACCTACACAATTACAAAATTAATAAGTCATATGGCCTCGAATGATACCAAGCAATATTAATATATTAGTGAAGAATAAACATTTCAATACTAAATGTAAATGACATCTTTAGTTAAGAAGCCGTACCGTCCACTAAGAGGAGAATCACGATGAATGACTCGCTTCCCATTACGTGCGGGGGCAAGGAAAGGAAGGTGCTCCCAACCCCAAACTTGCAAGAGTACGAACATCCCCCCAAAGTCTTTCGATCGAACAGTAGAGCCGAAAGCTAGGTAATGGTAAAGGTGGCTAGGTAAGCGCTCCCCTAGCTGTAAGTACCAGCAAGTTGAAGGTTGTCAAGCAAAGACAAGAAGTACAGGTGGACATGGGAACTAGATTGGTCCAGCAAAACTATACCACCTATAAGTTGTAGAATGTAACCCCGAGCTTTCCTCAATTCCGTGACTTCATCATCTCCTTCCTCGACCTTTCCGTCAAAGTCATCACGCAACCATTTCAAACTAACCTTAAACCCACTCATAACTTCTCTCGGTGGATCCAACCTTAGTAGATGCTCGCATAATTATTTTTTCTTATTTTTGTCAAATCTTGAGTCCCCAGTAATCGGTCTACCATCAACTGTGAGACTGGTAATTATTTCCATATCCTGTAGGGTTACAGTAGACTCCCCTGAACGCAAATGAAATGTGTGAGTCTCTACCCGCCAACGCTCAATGAGTGCGGTGATGAGAGCATGGTCCAAAGTTATAAACGGCATCTCCAAAATTCCACCAAAACCAGCTTCGTATATCAACTCAACAATCCGGGGTGAAGGCCACCCCAATTGTCATAAATTGTTATCATTGCGACGACATATCAACGTGACATTTTCAACTGTAGAATCCCTCTGAATAACTGGCTTTGTTCAGTAAAGGATTTAGTTTTAGTTTTAGTTTTGTTTCGAATCATTACCCGACTTCTTTCTCCAATCATTACCCTATTTTTCCAATTATTACTTTCTCATATCTCTCTCTCTCTCTCTCTCTCTCTCTCTCCAATCATTATCCCTATTTTCAATCATTACTCTATTTCTCTTACCACCTACTACCAAAACTAAACTAAACTAAACTCCCAACCAAATACTACCATTGTAACTTATGCTTTAGTTTTACGAATACTCCAAATTCATTACAACAAATTCATGTTATAAGACATAGTAAATTCTAAGATAACGACTTCTTACATAGCCTTCCCATATAACATGAAAACAATGCTGTTTCTGTAGCACAAGTAAGGAGCCGTCAGTAGGCCCCGAATCAATACTAGAGCCATCCATGATATAACCGGCAAGTATGAAAATTATTATCATAAGTCCAGCCCTGAAAAATATGCAGTCAATCTTCATTAGTAAGTATAGCCTTCATCTACACAAAAGTTAGGCCAAGAAGAATATTACTAAAACCACTATGCCAGCCTAACAAAATGTAAACGCATTAACAGATATGGATTGAAAGCCAATGGAAAGTACAACGGTGATTTATGAACTTTAGTTTTGGACTCAACATGCCTTGTTTTGTCCTGTTTGATATTAATTCTTAAAAGAAAGCAAAGAAACAATTTCCCAATCATGACAAAGACAAGCAAAACTTCCAAAGAGGAATCCTAACAAAGCTACATAGTTAGCAACCTCATCACACATGGTAACAAAAAATTTCCAGGTTCAACATAAATATTTCCTCACACTCACATGATATAACTGTGTCACCACTAGCCTCATTTTACACCTAGAAAAGAAACTTTTCCTAGGGTTAGCCAAAAGTATTCTCAGCCATGGGAGAGGTAAATGAAGCTTTCATGCCAAAGTGAGGGTATTGACATTATGGAAGGAGGGAGCCGCGCACAACCATCAATCTTGACGACTTAGTTTAGTAGTCTTCGCAGGAGGATCGAATTCCTTACTTTTAGGGGTGCGGGCCTACGACGAATCAAAGAGGGATGTTTTGGGCGTTGTCAAAATCAGGGTTCAAGTTGGCCCCGCTTTGACGAAACACATCTACCAACAGTGGCAGCTTCAGGAATATTTTAAACGGTGTTCAACATGAATCAGTGGCGGAACTATGTTGGGGCTTGGCCTCCAAACCCCGATACCCTGAGCTCTCGAGTTTTAAAATTTTTTATTCTGTACATACTTGATTTTTAATATTGATAATTATTCGCATATAGCTACTTATTATCTTAATAATTTTG
>BPLS01029137.1:101636-113968 GCA_019656275.1 Rhododendron kiyosumense | reverse complement strand
CTGAATAGCACAATATCGTAATGGCTACTCATGCCTCTTGACCGGAACCCTAGTTCATCGTCAGAACCCTAATCTGCAAAACAGACAAGGGGTTAGCGCACCTTTGCCTCTGGTGGCAAAGTCCCTCCGATGCCTTAGTTAGTATCTCGAACTAGCAGAAAAACCCTAATTATCAATAGGAAAACTATCTGAATGCAGTGTATTGCATATCTTTTATCTCTAGGTTTACCTCATATTTATAGATTCAAAGATGCTTGCTGCCCAAGAATCTCTGTTGCCCTAGAATTCCTATCTCGTATAGGAAACCCAGGATATGTAGGATTTTCGTTCCCTTATCAGTTCATTACCTTAATCCATTTAGGACTATTTTCCATAATTGGCCGAACATTCCATTCCCGTTGGGTATCTTTCCCAGATCCTACATTCTCGGAATCTTATTCCTTAACGGAATTCCACTGTTTTTTGAACCTTCCAGAGTGTTCCTTCTGTTCTAACGCTTTGATTGGAGTTCTTTCCTTGTTCGGCTATCTCATCGCCGAACAGACTGCTGGGACCAGTCACTTCACATGCAATTTATCCTTTATCAATTACTTGGACCAATGTTTTCTCAGGAGCTCTCCTCCTCTTTGGCCTTCTCATTGCCGAACAAGCTACTTAGACTAGTGACTTCACATGTCACTGTTCCTTTATTAGTCTCTTGGTTCAATAACTTCTCATGTTTACTAGACCAAGACCCCGTGCAACCTTTCTGGACCAATGACTTCTCATGTCACTGGTCCATATCACCGAACACTGTTTTGAAAGGAGACTGTCCCAATCATTATTATACCATGGTCCCTCGTACCACATGTTTGGGCCCTCTTTGAGCTTGTTTGGGATTATCTCCATACAATTGCTCCCCAGCTTTATTCGTTACTTTTAGTCAAATGATGAGCAAAGCTCCCAAGAATCGAGCAAATTTATTCTGTTCCTACAACTTATTTCACAAAAATTGGTGCTACTTTCATCATTAGTCCAGGAAAAACGTCTCTTCATTTGGCCTGGACAAGCTTTTTAGTCCTAAACTTTACACATGGCGTTCGTTGTACTGCTCACATTAAATGCGGATAGACGCCTTTGGGGAACGGAACGCCCAAACAACGTCTGGGGTGACGTTTCACATAAGCTACCCTACTTATTTAAGATATATTTGGGATTTCGTCCCATCTTTAAAGCCCTCATCTTCTCTTTAGTTTCCCCCTGCAAAAAGATTACTGGCCCTTCATGGCCATAGATTTTGCCCTGCGTGGCACTGGTACCAATTTTAAACACTTAACACAGGTTTTTGGCCTCTCATGGTCTTCTGTCATAGTTGGTGGCCCTTCGTGGCCAGACGATCATGCCCGAACGCTAAAGTTTGTCACACTTAGTTGGCCTCTTATATGTGTTAAGTGTTTCGTACTTAACTTGCTCGTTTTATATGCTTTCATGCTCTCCAAGTTTACTCATACTTTTGGATAACCAGCTAAGGTTGCTCGTATCTATCTATTTTGTGCATGTTATCGTATGCACTCCAATTGCTTCACGTTTGGATAATTTTCCTGAGTGTATTTTTCCCTTGCATATTCTCATATGCTCCCCAGGATTGCACATTCTTGGGAAAATATCTAAGTTTATTCATACCTAGATGATGTCGTATGGCCATGTATGCAACCCAAGTGTCTCATGTTCGGTTGATTTTTGCATGTGATCGTATCCATCCCAAGGTTATCCTCTTGTTCAGCCTCCCGTTGCCGAACAGACTACTTGGACCAGTGATTTCACATGTCACTGGTTTTTAATCAATCTCCTGGATCAATAATTTCCCATGTTCACTGGTCCATATAATCAACCACCATCTTGCATGGTGACTTAATCCTAGTTATCAGCCGAACGTAACCATTTACTCAATACCAAGTCCTTAGTGTTTTAAGACTTGATTTAGATCTCATCCGTTGCCAAGGCCTCCGTTTGCTCAGACTTCTTTGATTTTGGCATTCCTTACTGCCAAAGCCTAAGTATACTGGGTTTTAGCCAACCCACTATTGTGCCTAGGTTTATGTCGTACCTAGCTTATCTCAAGCTTTGCTCGTATCAGAGAAATGTTCAGTGCTTGGGCCCCAAACTTCTTCATGTTTGGGTTTTGTCTAACAATCTTCGCTTATCATGATTCAAGCAATGTGCGCTGCTCGGGGCCCAATCCTTTCCGTACTGGAGTCTATTTTTTTGACAATTTTCGTTGTCATAGTTTAGGTTTATTCGTACCTATAATCAATTTAGCTCGTAGTCAACCAAGTTTTCATGCTTGGTATTGCCTAAGCACAACCATGCTTGGCGAATCATCTAAGTTCATTCGTACTTGGCTTTTCTTAGCATTATTCGTTGCTGTTGGCGAGGCAAATTTCTTTTAATCGCCTCTTGTTGGCCCTATTCATGGCCAAGCCTTTTCACACTCAGCAAGTACTTAGCAATCTTCATTGCTTTAGCATAAATGTTTTAGTCATTATCCATTTCTTTTGGCCTAAGTGTATTCATACTCAACAAGTTTTCAGCAATATTTTGAGTTCAACCACACTGGATTAGATTTCGGCACACTTCTTGGTCATGGCCTAAGTTTACTCAAACTTAGCCGAACTTTGAGTTTAATCGTACTCATTGAATATTTCTGACGAATGCTCTTTGCTCCCCAGCATGGAGAACAAGTATCCTTAGCTTGTTCTTGCTAGGACCAAACACATGCAATATACATGGTCCTTAAGTGTCTTATACTTAGTATTGTTGTATGTTCGACCCTAAGTATTTCGTACTCGGAAAAATATCTAAGTGTATTCATACTTAGATTAATCTGCATATTCTCGTATGCTCCCCAAGGTTTCATGTACTTTGGTAATATTCCTAAGCATATTCATACTTAGGTAACTCTGCATGTTATCGTATGTATCTTAAGAATGCCTAAGTTTATTCGTACTTAGATGAGTCTGTCATATGGTTATTCATACACATCTAAGCATTCATGCTTAGTCAGGTTTGTGTGTTTCTTCGTACACCTCAACTGTACTCAATCCTTACCAGACTTATTTACAGACCTCGGCCCTTCATGCCCGGCCAATTTCGTGCATTCATTCATACACACTTTTTGTACTGTGATTGCTCGCCCAAGCATGTTGTACTTGGCAGACTTGTGTGTTTTTTTTTTGAACACAGTCAAGTATTTCATATTTTAACAAGTTTGCGTGTTTGTTCATATACGTCTAAGTTTCTCATACTTATTCACATGCCTCTAAGTTTTTTCATACTTAGCAAAATTTATGCGTCTATTCATACCCACCTAAGTTTTGCAGATGTAGGAAATTTGTGCGTTTGTTCGTACGCACCTAAGTTTCTCGGACTTAGGAAATTTTGTGCATTTGTTCGTACACACCTAAGTTTTGTAGACGTAGCAAATTTGTGCATTTGTTCGTACACGCCTAAGTTTCTCGGACTTTGCAAATTTTGTGCATTTGTTCGTACGCACCTAAGTTTCTCGGACTTAGCTATTATTTCGTATATAGTATGGTATACTCAACCACTGCTCCCCAATACGAAAGGAGGCAAAATAACCTGGCTTCGTATTCTAGCACAGAATGTTGCAGCAAAATCTGAGAATTTTATTCATAATTCAAAACTCATGGGGGCAATACGCGTACCCCTTGCAACTAACAAAAGAGAAAGAACTTCCTCAAACTATGGACATTCCAAGACCTTGGCACTGGGTTTCTGTCCAAGTCTGTCAAACGATAAGCCCTAATGCCAACTATCTCAGTTACTCGATATGGGCCTTCCCAATTGGCCCCTAGCTTACCCTTATTGGCCACCTTGGTATTGTCAAGCACCTTTTGAAGCACAAGGTCTTCAACACCAAATTCTCGTGGGTGGACATTCTTGTTGTAGATTTTCATCAGCTGCTCCTGATATGAGGGTAAATGCACCAGAGCCCTCTCTCTCCGTTCCTCGGCATGATCCAATTCAATCTCCAAGGCTCCGTCATTGCCTCCACTTTCAACCAAAGTGGTCCTATTGGTCGGCAAACCCACTTTCAATGGAATAACAGCCTTCGTTCCATATGCTAATGAATAGGGGGTCTCTCCCGTAGACCTCCTAGGAGTTGTTCGGTGCGCCCACAAGACCAGTGGCAATTCGTCGGGCCACTTCCCCTTTGCCTTGTCTAACCTCTTCTTGATCCCGTCAAGTATGGTTTCGTTGGATGCTTCCACCTGCCCATTACTCTGTGGGTAGGCTGAGGTCGAGTAATAATTCCTAATCCCATATTGGGTACAGAAGGCCTTGAACTTCTTCTGAAATTAGGACCCATTATCTGTAATCCACGAATAAGGGACCCCAAATCGAGTAATAATACTCTTCCATACGAACCTTTCTATCATAGGTTCAGTGATCTTGGCCAATGGCTCTACCTCAATCCACTTTGTAAAATAATCTGTTGCGACCAACAAAAATTTCCTATTTCCAGTTGCCTTATGGAGTGGACCCACGGTGTCCATCCCCCATTGCACAAATGGTCAAGGGCTTATCAACGGCACCAGATCTTCGGCTGGTGTTCGGATCATTGGTGAGAATTTCTGACACTTCTTAGAGATTTTCACATAAACCCTTGCATCTTCTTGCATATTTGGCCACCAATAGCCCTGGGTTATTGCTCGATGGGCAATGGACCTGCCCTCAGCATGGCTTCCACATGTTCCCTCATGAATCTTGAGGAGGAACTTCTGCACCATCTTGGGGTGCACACAGAATAAGTACGGTCCAGTAAAGGACTTCCTGTATAGCTTTCCTTCAGGTGACAGCCCAAATTGCGCAGATTTTGTTTTTATCTTGTGAGCCTCTTTTTTATCCGTGGGGAGTATCCCATCTCATAAGAACTCCACTATTGGATCCATCCAACTTTGTCCTTGGGTCACGTCTAAGACCAATTCCACGCTCCTTCCAATGCTAGGCTTAGCAAGATAGTCTACTGCCACCTTTCTCATAAGCTCGGTTGGCACAGCTGCAGCCAGCCAAGCCAGTGAATCTGCATGGGCATTCTGCCTAGAGCTCATCTGCTCAATAAAAACCTTCTCAAAAGTATCAAGCAAGTCTTTGCCTGCCTCCATGTAGGCTGTTATCTTCTCGTTCCGAACTTCATATTCCCCGGACAGTTGGTTTACCATAAGCTGGGAATCACAATACACCCTTATCCTCTTTACCTTTAGGGTTTTTGCACTTCTCAAACCTGCTAGGAGTACCTCGTACTCCGCCACATTATTTGATGCACTGAAACCAAGTCGAATAGACAATTCCAACATTACTACCTCAAGAGGAAAGAGCATAACTCCAATCCCTGAACCAATATTACACGCTGATCCATCAACGAACAATTTCCATTCCAGGGGATCTTGCTTGGTTGGTTCCTTTCCTTTCCCGGCTGGTGGCCCAACTGGCTACTCCTTTTTCGTAGGAGGCTGTGGAGCTATTGCAGGAGAAAACTCTGCTACAAAATCTGCCAATACCTGCCCTTTTACTACCGTGCGCGGCTGGTAATCAATATCGTATTGACTAAGTTCCATCGTCCAAGTGGATATAAAATCTGCCTTTTGTAGCAATGATTTCAACATAAATTATGTGTAACCACAATTTTATGACTCTGAAAATAATGGGACAACTTTCTTGCTACTGTCCTCAATGCTAGGACCAATTTCTTAAGGGGCAGATATCTTGTTTCTGCATCTAGCAATGTCTTGCTCCCATAGTAGACAGGGATTTGCTCGGATCCCTTATCCCTTAATAAAACTGCGCTTACAGCATGCTTAGAAACTACTAAGTACAATGTTAAAGACTCACCCGATTCAAGAGTAGACAAGAGCAGGGCCGCTGCCAAGTATTTCTTTAGGTCTTGGAATGCCTGCTCACATTCGGCTCCCTATTCATATCCTTCTCTCTTTTTCAGCAATTGAAAGAAGGGCCTACTGTAACGCCCCTAATTTTAGGTACGTCAATAAAAGAAAATTATTACAGAAATATCGAGTCACTGCTCATTATTACAAAACGGCTCACATAGGAGCAACTGAAGTTCAAAAGATAACAAAAGGAAAACTAAGAGGTCCTATTCTACGGCTCCTCTTGCTCCTCCAACCTAGCGAGTTCTTCTGCTCCATACGCCTCCAAGGTGAATAGGTCGCCCTGTTCATCTATCAAGTCTGACATATTATACCGGCGTCGCCACCCATATAATATGCCAGGGTCACCACAAAGGCAACACCATGAGCTACTAAGACTCAATAGTATAATCCTACTTTACTAACATCGATTTCCACATGATAAGTACATAAGCAGGGAATAAAACAATAAGCTAACATGTTTACATTCGCTTGTAACTACCGTTGGCGTTTGACTCATTGTTAACCTTTTCATTATTACACTTTATCAAAAACACCTTTTTAAACTCACCCAACCTCGATTCCGCCGTTCCGGGCTCTCGAGTATCCTCACAATGGTTCCGCCGCACCGGGTTCCCATTGGCACAACAATGCATTGGCTCTGTAACGCGGATAACCAAGCCAAACACACCCAACCTCGATTCCGCCGTTCCGGTATCTTGAGTATCCTCACAATGGTTCCGCCGCACCGGGTTCCCATCGGCACACACACACACTTACGTAATACCCTTGAAATAGTCATTACGTAGTTTCGAAGATATTTTCCAACCGGGAAAACACAACAACCTTGTTAAACACACCCTAGGTGGCATGTTTCTACTTTCTTGGTTTTCGTGTCACGTTTGCATGCGAGACTCCGCGTGTAAGACTTTTACATACAACAAGCATTATTCCAACTT
This sequence comes from Rhododendron kiyosumense, assembly GCA_019656275.1. Classification (NCBI taxonomy): domain Eukaryota; kingdom Viridiplantae; phylum Streptophyta; class Magnoliopsida; order Ericales; family Ericaceae; genus Rhododendron; species Rhododendron kiyosumense. The sequence goes on along the minus strand of BPLS01029137.1, from coordinate 107,082 downwards.
CGAAATGGTAAAATAAGAACATTTAAGCCACGTAGCATGCTTGAATACCATAAACAACATAGACATGCATTTTTACTTTTCAAACAACAAACAAAGTAACTTTTCAACTTAAAGAAAGTAGGTAGAGTTTCACATAGTAAGATTTGAACTACTTTACAAAAACAAAGTAAGCTTTTGAAAACTAAATAAGGATTTCTATATAGAGAAGGATAACTACCGTTCTTCTAGGCGGTGATTTGGACGTCAGTTGAATTTCGGCAGCGTAACGGCCCTCCGATTGCTTCGAAAGGAAAAGTTTTGGAAAACTTTTCCTAGAAACAACTACCTAACTACTACTACACTACTTTTAGGATCGTCGGGTGGTTTTGGAAGTGGTTTGGTGGTTTCGCTCAAGAACTCTCAAGAACAAAGAGAATTTTGAACTAAGAACAAAGAAACTTGGAATTTCTAGAGAGAAGGAGGAGCAATTGCTTTGAGGTGTGATTTTTCAAGTGAGTGAGGCTCTCTATTTATAGGCAAGGGGTGCCCCCCTCTCTCTCTTGGCCGGCCCCTCTCTCTCTCCCATTTCCCCAATTTTTAATCCAAAACAAATCCAACTTTGAAGCACAAATCAAGGAAAAATCCTTGGGTTGCATGGCTATTGTGTACCTTGGGGAGATTCTTGAATTCAATGGAGGGTTGAAATGAGATTGGTACATGATCAAAGGGTTGAGAAAAATCCAATCTTTGTGGAAAAATCAATGGAAAATCCTAGGTTGCAAGGCTATGGTGTACCTTGGTGAGATTCTTGGATCAAATGGAAGGTTGAGATGAGAATTGTACAAGATCCAATGGTTGAGAAGTTGCAAGGTGAATATTTGAAGTACAATAGGGTTAGGATTTGATTTGGAAGAAAATATATCTCCAAGATTGGAAGTACCAAGGATGGTTCAATGCTTAGATACACATCAAATCTCCAACCTCTCTCCTTCCTTTCTCTCTTCTCTCTCTTCTCTCTCTTCTCTCTCTCTCTCGGCCTCTCTCTCTCTCTCTCTCTCTCTCTCGGCTTCCTCTCTCTCTCTCTCTCTCTCTCTCTTGCAAGGTACTAACATATGTATATGTATGCAAATGTGTCATACAATGGAAAGAAATCCAATAAACAAGTAGTTTCTTGGTACTTTTGAATCCAAGGTAGATTTAAGGCTAGGATTCTCTTACCAACTAATAAATAATCCTAGGGTACTCTAGGAATTATAATAATCAACATAGGTACTAATGTATACACACACACACACACACACACACACACACACACACACATATATATATATATATATATATATAAAGGTGGTTGAAATTCCATTAAAATATAACAAAAGGGTACTTTAGTAACTATTCACTTTTTGATTAAAATAATGGTTACTTTTCCCATGTGATTAAAGAAACTAATTAATTTAATGATCCAATAGTACTTGAAAGATTTACCCCTTTTATCCAATGGACAAAACTTCCCCTAACATCTATTATCCAATGGATAATAGTTATTAGGCCACAAAAATTAATAAAGAAATCAAAAAGTACAATAAAGTAAGTTTACTTTTTAATATAAACAAATGGGATTCTATTACCCAATGGATAATAATTCCCCTAACCATTATTGTCCAATGGTCAAAGAAATAATCCAATTTGAATAAAAGAAAATGAATATTAAAATTTAAAGTCTAGGGTCCAAAAGGGTCAAAAGTTCCAACGAGGGGCAAAAATGGTAATTTTGCCAAGACTAGGCAACTTTTCGGTTTAGTTACTCTAACCGGATAGTTAGATGCTAACTAGGCTTGCTAAGTAGGACTAAAGTGCAAGAAGTGAAACTTGAGGGACCAAAGTGCAATTATGCAAATTTCAAGAATTAACGTAATTCAAGCAATTAAAATTAATAACTCGAATAAGAAAATAACTTTTTATTTAATAAAATTCAGAGTTATTACACCTACACTTATCACTGGACCAGCTGATGAATCTGTTGAGGACTGCGGCCATTCTAGTCAGTCTTTGGACCTCCTTCATGGTCTTTGGACTTTGGAGCTTTTGCAAAGCTGTTATTTGATCGGGATTTGCTTCTATCATTCTTTTGGTCACAAGGTGACCTAAGAACTTTCCTAAGCTCACTCCAAATGCACACTTCGAGGCGTTGAGTTTCAGCTTGTATTCTCTCAAAATCTCTAAGGCTTCCTTTAAATCAGCTATGTGGTAATGCTTTTCTTTGCCTTTGACCACCATATCATCTATGTAAACCTCCATAGTTTTACCGAGCAATTTTCTCAGCATAACCGTTGCCTACCTTTAATAAGTTGCTCCGGCGTTCCTCAAACCAAAAGGCGTGATACTATAACAGTACAGCCCTTTTGGTGTGATAAAGGAAGTTTTCTGTTGATCGGGCACATACATAGCGATCTAATGATATCCTTGGTATGCATCGAGGAACCTCATCCGCCCATAACCAGCTGTTGCATCGACTAATTGGTCTATCCATGGGAGGGGGAAATTATCTTTTGGACAGGCCTTGTTCAAATCTGTGAAGTCCATACAGACACGCCACTTTCCATTCTTCTTTTTTACCACCACAGTATTGGACAACCATTCTGGGTAGTAAACTTCCCGTATGGCCTTTGCTCTTAATAAGTGGTCAACCTCCTCGATAACAAAGTCCATGTGCTGTACAACTGATCGTCCCTTTTTCTGCAGCACGGGCTTATGTTGTGGATCCACATTCAAGTGGTGGCAAATCACGTTTACATCCACCCCAGGCATCTCTTCAGGTACCCAAGCAAACACATCAACGTGCTTTTTGAGGAATTCCACCAACTCCTCTTCTTCTTCTTTATTCAAGTTTTCCCCAATCAGGAAATACCTTTCTAGATCAGTCTCATTGATCTAAATCTTCTTTAAGTCTTCCACCACTTTCTCGGCGGGGTCCCCTCTGACATCCTCGATGGTCGGTAGCTCTAGAATCTCAACGGCTTGGACCAACTTTGCTTTCGGTGCCTTCTTAATTATAGAAATCAACCACTGCTGGTCAACTTTTTGATTCCCTCTAATGCTTTCAATGACAATAGATTCGGGAAACTTTACCATCTGATGGTAAGTGGAGGAAATTGCCTTCATTTTGTGCAGCCACGTTCTCCCTATAATCGCTTTATAAGAAGATGGTACATCCACCACTAGGAAGTCGGTTCACAGTACTACTGTTCCTGCCTGAACATGCAGTATTACTTTGCCCAATAGCCAGACTGTTCCTGCACCGAACCCGACCAAAGGGGTCATTGATTGTACCAAGTCTACCTGGGTTAGTCCTAGCTTCTTAAAAGCATCATAATATAGCATCACTATGCAACTTCCTTAGTCCACTAGGATCCTCTCCATGTCATATTCCCTAATTCGTAGGTTATGACCAAGGCATCATTATGTGACATCTAGACTCCTCCTAGATCCTCATCCGTGAAGATTATTCAATCGCTGTATGCTTCTTCTTCACATCCTCGTTTCTTCCCCAACTGCATCACATGTTGGTCGTGCTTAATCTGCCTTTGGAGCAATCTTACCTCATTTCTCGTATAAGGCTCGGCCAATCCATGTATCATATGAATTATTCCCCTTGGATTTTGTTTGTAATCCAACTCCATTGCTTTCTCTTTATCCTTGGGGTTTTCCTGGATAAATTCTTTGAGGTAGCCACGAGAGACCAAATCATCAAGGTGCCTCTTATACATTTTGCAGTCTTTAGTTATGTGGCCCAAGTCCTTATGGTAGCTACATTTCTGATTCGTAGCCTGCTTTGCATCTTTATCTCCTCCCAAGTTTGGGGGCCACATGAATTAGGGCTGATTCTTTATTCGATAAAGAACCCTATAAATTGGTTCTTTCCAAATAGGATATATTGAAAAGAAGGACTTGGGGTCAGGAGCTTATTTCTCCTTGTACGGCTTTTTTTTAGCCTGCCCATATTCCTTCATTTCCCTGTAAGTTTTGGGCTCTGGCTTTTCTACCTTCTTCGCAAGCCCCTTGGCTTGCTCGGCAACCACCTTGCCGTCTTCCCGAAGTATGTCATCATCGTTCCTAGTTCCATTAGCTTTGCCCGTGTTCCTATTGGACTCATATTCAATGACTAACGCAGCTCCCCCCGAACAGGCAGTCCAGTCTTGAACATGGCTATTGCATACTCCTCACTGCAACTTTCCATATTGTTGAAAGTCTCCCAGTACTCTTTCGCATAGTCCCTGATCGGCTCATCCTCGCCTTGCTTCATAACAGAAAGGCTCTCAAAAGTCTTTGGTGCTCTCCTACTCAGGAACCGAGCAGTGAATTCTTCAGCCAACTACCTCTATCCTCGGATGGTGCGTAGACCCAACTTATTGAACCAAGACAAAGCTACCTTACCCAAACTCGATGGGAGCATCTTGCACATAATTGCATCATCCTCTTCATGTATGAACATTGCCTGCTGGTAATGTTGTATGTGTGCCACGGGTTCTGAATTTGCCTCGTAAAGGATAAACATCCCGTGCTTTATCCTGCTCGACAATCTTGCATCGTGTAACTTTCTTGCAAAGAGGGAGGATGCAATATTGCTAAGTACCTTTCTTGCCGCTTTTCATGCAGTTATGGTCTCATCTTCTAGTCCCTTTGCCTTGTTGGGTCTGTTCTCTTCCCAATCGGAACCAGGTCTATCGTATCTATCCCTATGGTGTTTTCTAGTCCCTTCCTCCTCAAGGGTGAGAGGCTTCGGCTTCTGCTCCCCCTTTTTCTTAAAAAAGCCCTTCGCCATTCTGGTGTTCGGCTTTTGTTTCTGCTCCTCATTTTTTGTGGAGAAGCTTTATGTCGCCTAGGAGTAGGACTCCTGCTCCTTCTTCTTCGTGAAGAAGCCTTCTTGTACACCACTATGGCATTTGTGCCTCCCCTGGAATTTCTTCATGAAAGTCCAGAGTCTTCAGGATGTTCTCGAATCCGTTCTAACTCTCGAATCTCATGCTCTCGTTTCTTAATCAAACGAGCATATTCCTCGATTTCCTGTCTTTTTTTATCGAGGATATCTTCACTGCTGGGCATGCTTCTCGAGTGTGCAACTGACTCTCTCCCACTATGGGACTTATTCCTTCTCGTGGATTCCGTGGTTGTCCTGCCCTCCTTATTCTTGGAGTCATCATGGACAGTCACGGGATGGCCCTTGCTCGTCACCTCTTTCCCATGTCCACCCTCGGGCCTTTTTGGAGCCCTGGTGGAGATTTGTCTTCTCCACCACCTAGCAGACTCTTTGGGTCGAGCAGCGTCATTGGATTTTTTTCTGCCATGGTCGTTTTTCAGAGGGAATTCTTTCGTTTCCCACAGACGGCGCCAATTGTAGGTGGACAAAATCAAGTAGTGCTCTGAATAGCACAATATCGTAATGGCTACTCATGCCTCTTGACCGGAA
>BPLS01029137.1:30775-86636 GCA_019656275.1 Rhododendron kiyosumense | reverse complement strand
TGACCACCCAAAAAAAAAAAAAAAACAACCTGAAAACAAAACAAACACCTAGCGAGCCTTAAGCCCAAGGAAAAACAAACCCCCAACACCGAAGCCTAACAACACCCAAAAGCCACCGAAAGCCAAAAGGCCAAAAAGACATAACCACCGAAACCTAACACACCCGCAAAACCACAAGGAAAGAAGAGCTCCAAACGATAGAGATGCAACAACCCCAAAACACCAACAAAAAAAAACCCCAAAAGCTCCAAAAACACAACCACCGACACCTAAAAAACACCCGCAAGCTCCCATAAGGAAACTAGAACTCCAAAGAAATGGAAGCGTCCTCCCCCATATCACAAAAACTTTCCATCTTCTAGTTCTGCATATTTCTTCAATGCTATTTCCCTATAAGCAATTTCCTCCTCTTCCGTTTCAATCAATCTCTTCAAATTAAAGTTTCTCCTCCCTTTGCAAATAATTCCCAACGAAGCACCAGCATCCATCATTGATCTTGCGAGCATTCTTGAATAGTAAAGAATTCCTAGTCCGAATGTCAATGGAAGATATGGAAGAGGAAGATACCACCTTAGCTTTGTTTGAAACTTTTTTGGCCTTCATCCCAAACTCAGAAATATGTTTCTTCTTCCTTATCATTCTTTTGGATCGATTTACTCTCCTTTCCAATTTCAAGATAGTTCATGTGTGGACCTCTCCCCAAGATTACTAATCTCATCTCTATTCTCCATAACAAAAGGACTTGAAACCTGAATAGCAGACTTCGGCAAATGAAGAGAAGGGATTGTAAGTGATTGGCTCTCCTCTTTTTCTGAGGTTGCCGATTACGATTAAACGAGACCAAAAAGTCTATGCCCACCGCTCCCCATACAACTCTCAATCTTATCATCCAAAAGCGTTTTGGACAATCCAAATTTTAAAAAAATTCTTCTAGAAAAAAGTTCATTGGATTGTCCGAATTTTAAAAAAACTCTTCTAGAGAAGAATTAAACTCTTCATTGAAAAGAGTTTTTTATTTTTAATTTTAATTCAGACATTTGATTGCCAAGACAGATCACAACGAAATATTGATGGTAAATGTTAAGCGGTGGAGATAATCTTGCCGAGACGAGACCGAACATGAAGTATTTACTAGTTCCGGCCGGACAACGGAATACTTCTGTCATCAGGCTTTTAGTTTTTCTAGTAATGGAGTACATGTGGAGGTGAAATGACGCCAAAAGGTTTAGTAAATTAAAAATGTCAAAAGTAATCTCTTTTAAATCACATAAGACTAGTTGGGTTTGAGGAAGGGGTGTGAAAAGGGTTTTTTTATTTTATTTTATTTTATTTTATTGAGGGCTTTAATGAGATACGAGGAGGAGGCAGCAGCACCCCCTCCCCCGATTAGAACCCTTATATTTCGAAGTACCAAAAAGAAAAAAAGAATGTACAAAACTTTGGTTATTTAAAGTACTCTACAGTCTACAGATAACAGAATACACAAACTGGTGGCACACTGCAAAAGGTTGTCTATTTTAATTAAGAGTGAAAAGTGGTTACTGGGGGTTTGGCGGCCGGCTATTTGCAGCAGAGACTCTAGAGCCCCATTCAAGCAGTTTTTTGCTTGTGTCATCTTTGTGAATGATCGCTTCTATAAAACAAAGACGGTCTTTCTTTTCACCCAAAGCTGTATCAATTGCCTCTATTAGATCTTCCTCACACCGCACCTATGATAGAGAGAAAAGAAAACGGTTTCCGTAATTCGCAACTGCCGCATTTGAGAGTTGAATGTTATCCTTTACAAATGGGTTGATTCCCCAAAAAATGTTTTTCCTTCGACTTTTTTTTTCCATAATAATTGAAATTTGGAAAAGCTGATTCTGAAATAGCAACTGAACAGGTTAGCCTCACCTTATTTGACCAGCACTTGCCTTCTCCATTGTCGATTACCACAACAAATCCAGTGTCATCCCAGTTTTTGATGACATTATAAGGCCCATCGTGAATCTCAACTTCTATGGTGTATCCCTCATTGTTTATAAGGAAGATGATGCTCCTCTGATCACATCGCATCATTGTTGACACTTCTTGCCTAGTCACCTGCAAATAATTTACCAGACTGCCGTCAAACACCGACAAGTTTAGGTGCCGAGCAGTAGATTATATTACTGCAATCTCTGAAGTACATAGTGCTTAATTCGTATTGTGCATGCTAGGTGGCATTAGCTGAAGATATACATTGTACCGCTAGCATAGACAATAATACTGCACAGCTTGTTTAAAAGATTATTAAGAAGCATAGAGTATGGGGTGTCAAAGGTCTGCCTGAATATTTTGAGTAACTTTGGACAAATTGAATTCGAAAGGAAAAGCATTTCCTGTCTTCACCAAAATGGAGACCTATATATGATGTGTTTTTTTTTGGATTTATAGCAACATCGCAGACATGAAACCAGTCCATCTTTACAGCATAACCCATGTTTATAGCACAAATACTAATGTTAGAATATCCAGTAAGTGTTCATAACATTTAAGGATCTTCAAGAATCATACACATATTTGCATAACAAAGACATGTATACATGTAACTTAAAGGAAATCAACACCATATTGCATACAATGCAGACCGATGTACGCATACAAACACACCTGAAAACTACCATCACCAATGCAAGCAATAACTCGCTTATTTTGTGCAGCCTGTGCATATCCAAGGGTTGCACCTGCTAACCAACCATTTGATCCATAATGGATCTGGAACTCATTACTACAACCAAATTGTGGAAATACCAAAAACCATCATTCTATAGGCAAAATCATAGAAATCCAAAAATTTAATATTTCCACCAACTAATATAAAATGCTACGGAAACTTTACTCCCACTTACCCACATCCCTCAGGCAATTTTAGTTTCTGGCAATTGAACAAAGAGTCCCCTGTCTCAGCTATCACAGTAGTCTCACTTGATAGCATCTCCTGAATGTGCTGAAACAAAACATTAACCCTCAAAGGCTCCTTAGGATCAAAACTGATCAGTTTTCCCTCCAGAACATATATCCTACAGTAATTCTCAAATGCAGTTGTGTTTCTCTTAAGCTGGCAGAGCACTCAAGAAATCCTGCATCAGAACACACCCAAAAGCAGGACCGTTCGCAATCACCACACGATTAGGCTGCACTATCATTGACTTCTCTCTCTTCAAAAGCAAAGAGTACCCCACAGAGCTGTGGTCGTTGGAAATGGGTCCTGCAATCAAGTAGGCGACTGTGGATTCCACAATTTCCGCACAAAAGGGCGAGCTAACGGCACCCCAATAGGTCCCAATGAAATGGGGATGGTTCTCTGGCACAAGTCCTTTTGCAGATGGCATTACTGCAACTGCATAACCACATGCATCGGCTAATTCGACAAATGCGTCAGTAGCCTTGGCCACTTTGAGCTTGGGCCCACCCTACATCACTGGCTTAACTGCCTTGTTCAAAAACTCTGATGCTGCTTCCACGGCAGCCTAGCCTCCAAAGCCATCTGATTACTCAGTCTGTACTAAGAAGCACGGATATGGATACCGATAGGATATGATCTGATACAGATACGCAGATACGTGTTGAAATCACGGTATCGATCAATTCATGTGCATCATCCAAGTTATTCAGAATAGCCTAATACCAAAATTACAACGACACATAACAATAAACAATTCACACAACATTCATTGAAACTTATGTACACAAATAGGTAGTAGGCACTGTATGCTACTATCATTTGGTGTCTTGGTGATGATTGACTACAACGGCAAACTACGTAAATTGCATTTATATACATTTACATGGAGCAGAATCCTCTCCAACATATTGTCGGGGCTGTAAGTCCCACCACAGGTCTCATTTCGATGATCCGTCAGGTTCATTTTTTAAACCTCAAGTGTGCAAATCATCGTAGTGATATGATTTTACTGTAATCGCATGACTTCATCGTATTTCTCTAGATACTAATGACTTTTATAATGGCAAAGGAATAGGAAAAAATAAACGAAAATTATATGACTTTGTCGAACTCCATTCCATTAAATTTGCTTGAATAACATAAACCATAGAAATAAAATTTATGAACGACTTGACTTAGAAATATGTCGCTAGTCATTCCATTAAATTTGTCAGTGATGAAAATATACCAGAAATATTTGACTTAGAAGATAGAAATATTGCTACTTTTTGTTGGGTCGAAACACCGACCCCGACTCACACGTCCAAGCACAAGCACGAAAATAAACCAAGCACAAACGAGAGATATCCGAGGAAAAACTCCGTAATTGTATTATTCACAAATCCAATACAATATACATGAAAAAACCTCTCCGGGACGCCACAAACCGGCTGCCCTCTCTCTCTCCCTCACTCTGGTGGCTCTCCGACGGAGTATCCGAGCATCTCCGAGGAGCACCGCTCCCCCGGATGGGGAGCCTCACGGCTCACACTCTCTCTGCTCTCTCACTCTCCAGCACACACACACTCACTGCCTAAGGCAGTCAACAAAAAGGAAAAGGGGACTAAGGGGTTTTATCCCCTACACTCACACCCACTTCACTTGGGTGTACCCCAACAATCACCCCCTACACCCGAGTGGGGTAATCGCTGAATCCGCAGTGCTGTCCGGCTGCAATCCGCCACTCTAGCACCTCAGCTACCCCCTGCTCACACTAGAGGCTCCACTCGCCAGATAATCTCAGACATTACCTGCGAGGAGGCTAAAAAACCCGTCCAGATATCCGTGGCTCTATCGGCAACACCACCAATACATCACATCCCCTCAACCGAGTGCTTCGCATCCAAATCCAGATGCTCCACATCTCAATCCCGAGATGTCCGCAGCAAAGTCCATTTCTATCCGCGCTCCTCTGCTGCTTGAGCGCCCGCATCACCCCCCGGATGCTGTAATCCGCGTTCGCCAATCCCGTTCTGCCCCTCTAGTCAAGCGACTGTGTCACTGCTAGCCATCAGAAGTCTCACCACCTCCACACCGGAAGTGTATCTACCAACTGACCGAGTGTCTCCTTGCAAGACCAGATCTTCCGTGGCTGAACCCCGAACGCATCATGCCCAATCACCGGACACAATCTGTGTCTCCATCTCTCCAACTCATGTGGCCACATATCCTGGAGAGGATCCCGTCACCAAAAACCAGAAGGAAGAGAATCCTGCGATGCGTTGTCGCGTCTCCATCTCAATCCCTCTGTCCGGAGCTCCAACGAACACCCCCGCAAGCAGTAGCAATCATCACCCGGCCGATTTCCCGCACACCTCCTGATTCGTATCCAGGCACACACATCCATACGTCTCAGCTCCTCGTACTCCGTGCCTATCCCGTGTGCGTCCGCAACTGCTGCTCATCCTGTTCATTGTCGATAAACCTATACTGCTTGTTTCGTACCAAACATCAGCTCCATTTGTCTGTACGCTCCACATGCCCGTATCGGTTGCCCGTTATCCGTTAGATCGGAAGTCACATCCGATCAGCTCATCCTGCAGCCCGAATCACAAACTGCATCTCCGGATAATAGGACTTCGATCTCGATTGAACCAGACTGCCTCCGATCACTGTCAATCATCTCCGCAAACCATCGCACTAGTGAGCGCCTGTGTCACTACCAACCCGAGTGTATCCTTGCTCACTAGCTCCGCGCATGTTTGCACTGATCAACCTCCGATCTCTGCAAGCCTACTCCGTCAATCATCCTTTCCGCCACTTTCCGTCAGCTCCTTGCACTCCCGTCAGCTCTCCCCGGGTCTTCTCCCTGCCACTCGTCAATTCCCGTTCCATTCCTGGCTTTCCTCAGCATCCGGATCTCCATCGGAATCGATCTATCACTCCAATAAGCGCCTGTGTCATTACCAGACGAGCAATCTAGCCCGAATGTAATGTATCCTTGCCTACCAGCTCCATAACAGATCATCACCGATTGTCCCTGCTTCAATAAGCCATAAGCGCCTGTGTCATTACTAGACGAACAAACCTGTTCGAATGTAATGTATCCTTGCTTACAAGCCAAGCCTCCACGCAACCCAATTCGCCTGCAATCACGCGTTTTCTGCTCCACTAAGCAATCGCACCAGCCTAGGAGCCCCCAAACTGAAAACGGAGTGTGCGGTTGCGTCCGGAACGTCGAGATAGTCAAAATCGACAACTCATACGCGAAAAATAGAGTCTGAACGGCCCTGAAATCGCAAAAAACCAATCTGACCCGACAGTTGACCCGTTGACCAGCACTGTACTGCTGACTGGACTGCCACGTCATCGTTGACTGGATGACGTGGACAGTTGACAGATGACGTGGCACCAAAAAATGGAACCCTTCATGCTGACGTGGCACTGCCACGTGTCTGCTGACGTGGCTGATGATTGGGCTGCTGACTCATCGCCTAGTCAGCATTGACCACCCATGTGGCATTGACTGGCACACGCTCTCCACACGCCATCATGTGCTCTCCGCGTGTCAGCGTGTGCCCGGCACACTCCAGCGCGTAGATCTAACGCGCAAGTCAACCGAAACTTTGACAGGCGCGTGTGGCTCACTCCGGCGTCGTCCGGTGATTTTTCGACCACTCCCGAGCTCGTCTTGACGAGACGAACACAACACTGTGCTCAAATCTCGCATCCGACGACTCCTGGTATGAACCGCCTCCCGCCACCTCGCCGCCGCCGCCTTTCGAACAGCAATTGCCGCCACCTCCGAGCCCTCCGGCGACGTGCTACCCCAATCCGTGATCGTCTCTTCGAGGTGAACACAACCCAATGCTCAAAACTCGTCTTCGATCACCCATAACCACGGGCTTTTCAAAAACAGCCGCTCCGCCGTCGCCGCCTCCACCCGCTGCGATCGAATGGCTCACGAGCCTTCATCCGGTGACAAAAATCAATCCCGTCACCTCCAATAGACTCGTCTCAGTGAGGTGCACAACCCTTACTGGTCCGATTGAGTTTTCAGACGGCTCAACCGAGAACCCAACTTAGGCCATACTCCGTGCTTTCCTTCCAACGTGCTGTCCATGCTTCTCCGGTGTACTCCGCAGCCCGAACCCGGCGCTCTGATACCATTGTTGGGTCGAAACACCGACCCCGACTCACACCTCCAAGCACAAGCACGAAAATAAACCAAGCACAAACGAGAGATATCCGTGGAAAAACTCCGTAATTGTATTATTCACAAATCCAATACAATATACATGAAAAAACCTCTCCGGCACGCCACAAACCGGCTGCCCTCTCTCTCTCCCTCACTCTGGTGGCTCTCCGACGGAGTATCCGAGCATCTCCGAGGAGCACCGCTCCCCTGGATGGGGAGCCTCACGGCTCACACTCTCTCTGCTCTCTCACTCTCCAGCACACACACACTCACTGCCTAAGGCAATCAATAAAAAGGAAAAGGGGACTAAGGGAAAAGCCAAAGGGGTTTTATCCCCTACACTCACACCCACTTCACTTGGGTGTACCCCAACACTTTTGTTGCTACAGTTATCTTGTTGCTACAACCTACAGTCATCGAATAAACCAAAACTTGAACAAACCAAAACTTGCGAGGACGCCGAGGAGTACTCAATGGCCTTGTGCAGACGCAAAACAATCACTTATGCAGAAACACATATCCATATCAAATTTCAACACCATTTTACCTCAAATGTCATAAGTTTTCACATCACAAAAATCAAATGCAAACCGATGTGTGTTAGAAGTCGATTGACACCCCTTGCGTAATTTGGTGGTAGTCAAGCTACAGCTTTGGACGTACGAGATGTTGGACATGTACCCTCCCACGACGTCGTGCCCCAACGACATGATACTTCCTCGAGCCCTTCGTTGGTCAAAGGAATATCGAGGAGTGAAGAAAGGAAATGGCGACTTAAATGCTTGTCGACTGTTCTTGGATGAGCTGCGTCTCGATCAGGTATCCATACTTCCTTAACTGTTTAATTCATTCTTTCTTATCAGCATACTGATATCACCTTTGATTGCAAGTGCACTGGCGTATCTGGGATCGATTCGACATCCCGTACGTGGCTCAGAGTAAGGAGGTGGCACGAGAGAGAGTGCTTTTGGAGTCTCCTTATGGCTAGCAATGGTACCTAGGCGACCGGATCTCACGTCAATCACTGAGGCTAGACACCTTCTTAGTTCCTGGACCACTCCCTTCTCTCATGCAGAGGACAAGTTGTAGGGGGATGAAAACAATTGGTGCTTCGAACAGCACTAGATTGCAATGGCTACTTGTGCCTTTTCGTCGGAACCCTAGTTCGTCGTCAGAATCCTAATCTACAAAACAGACAAGGGGTGAACGCACATTTGCCTCTCATGGCAAAGGCCCTCCAATGCCTAAATTAGTATCACGTACTAGCAATAAACCTTAATTATCAGTAGGAAAATAAAGAACGAGTGCAATTCTTTGTATAATGCGTACTTTTTACCTCTAGGTTAACTTGCTTTATGTAGGCCTACGTATGCTTGCTACCCAAGTATCTCTATGGCCCTAGGACTCTTATCTCGTATAGGAACCTAGGATATCTTGGATTCTTGTTCCCTTATCAGTTCATTTACCCGAGTCTTATCAGGACTCTTTTCCATAACTGGCCGAACATCCCATTCATGTTGGGTGTCTTTTCTAGATCCTACATACTCGGGATCTCATTCTTTACGGGATAACACCGCTCTAGAACCTTCTAAAGCGTTTCTGCCGCCTCAGCATTTAAAGCTGCTTCCTCAATAGTTCTTTTCCCTGTCGGCCATCTCATAGCCAAATAGTCCATCTGGACCAATGACCTCATAAGCAACTGGTCCTTTATCATTATATTTGGACAAATGACTTCACATGTCTTTTGTCTTTATATGCCGAACAGACTGCCTGGATTAACGACTCCTCATGTCACTGGTACTCATCGCCATTCACTGCCCTACCCAGCGGTGCGATTTGGCATATTCATCACGTGCTACCATACACCACGTGTTCGGCTACTAACTGTGTTTGTTCGGGAATATCTCCCTACAATTGCTCCCCAGCTTTACTCGTTGACAGTGTTCGGAGACAACTGGTAAAGCTAAAATTAGATCTCAAGCCGAACTTCTCTGATCCAGGGTAGTCATAGTATTAATACTCATTGATGCTTATGGCGCCCTTGTCATTATACCAACTCAGGGTAATGACTCCACGTAGCATGTTTCGTACGCCTTACATTAATTTTGAACTGACGTATTGTTAAGCGGCGTCCGTTCAACCCCTGTTGTCACGTTACTTTCCATGTAACGGCATGAGAGGAGACGTTTCGTCTCCGTTTCTCACCCTTAAACCCCCAAAAAGGGATCCTTTTTGGGTTTTTACCAAAAAATTCGAATCTCGGCCTTCTCTCTCTAAAATCAGGCGAAAGTCATTCTTCCTTTCCACCATTACCGCCATCGGAAGCCCTCAATCACACCTTGAATCTCCGTCGTGATAATCATCGTAAGATTCTCATTCCTTTATCGCGTTTCATTCTGAGATTTCGTTATCAGTTTTATCAGTTTCTTTAGGGTTTCATTCTTACCCATTTCCAGATTCCCTTGTTCTAAATACACCCATGGTAGATGAGGATGATAATGGCCCTAAGCCTGGTAAATTTAGGAAACTCTGTGATACCCTTGTCGCCATGTCGGCCTTTAGGACCGAATACAGTTTTCATGATAATGTGGGTTTTGGACTCTCCCCTTTAGATGTGGACAGGGATGGTGTTCATGGGATAGAATGTGTATCCCCGTTGTAGTTATTGTCGAGGGCGGAGTTCGTTTCCCCTTGATCCACTACTTTGTCACGTTCTAAACTGGTATCGTCTTACTTCCATGCAAGTGTCTACCAATTTTTTTTGGCTCGTAATGGGAGTCGTAGCCCTTAACAGGATTCTAGGTACCCAATTAGGAATTTGGGACATCCAATGGTGGTATAGCGTAGTGCTAAATCCTGAATACAACACTTATTACTTCAAAGTTAGGAAGGCAGAAAAGCGCTTCGTGCTAAACCTGCCAATTCTGCTCGTGATCATGAGATTGACTTCCTCTATGTCATTGGAGGTTTCGAGCCAACAGGGGAGGATGGTCAAATGGTGGGCTTTCATTACCCCCACATATGGGGCTACCCATGTATGCTCCTAATTTACATCATAATTCTCATTTATTGTTTCCCCATGGTTTCTTTATGTTTCTAACTCATGCTTTGTGTTTAACCTGTAGCGGACAATGCTAACAAGCATCCAAAACGCGAGCCTAGTTATGTCCGAACAGCAGAAATCAAAAGGATTCTCAAGTACACAAGAGAACCTGGATCATTGATAGCTGGTCGGGGTTGTGACGCGAATGTCCTATTGGGCTACGATCTTGCTTACAAAGGTTTCATCGACAGATGGCTCACCAACCCAAGTACAAATGCTGCCTCAACCTCATCTGCTCCCCAATCCAAGAATCCAAGGTCCAGTGCTAGAGTCACGATTGCCAGACAGCCAGGCGAGGTACCTATTTCTGAGGGAGTTCCATTACCACGTTTGAGACTGAGGAGGCCCACACAATGACAAATAGAACATTCGGTCCCTAACCGCGATACCAGCCAGTCCTCTTCATCTAGGTATTCACCCTCGCCTCCTTTATCAGGTACATTGACTCGTCAACCTATGAACCGAAGTGTAACGACCCTAATTTTTGGTCGTTAAAAATTTCGTTAAATATTTCAATTTTATTTTAATTTCCTTAATTTCCTTGTGGTTTGTCAAAATTATGTTTTTGCCCTTCAAATTTCGTTTCTTGGCATTAAACCCTAATTGACAAGCCTAGTTAGTTTCTAAGCCAACTTGTTGGAAAAACCAAGCTAGCAAGCCACCTAGTTACTTTTATCTAACCCCAAAATGACCGTTTTGCCCCTCGTGAACCTTTTGAACCCTAAATTAAGAATTAATCATTCTTTTTCTTTTAATCAAATTAGTTTTATTCTTTGTCCATTGGACAATAAATGTTAGGGAAACTATTATCCATTGGATAATAGAACCCCATTTGTTTATATTAAATGTATACTTGGTTAAAGTACTAAGAATATTAAAAAGTAACTTTTTGATTACTTTAAAGTACCTTTTTGGATTATTTTATTATTTAATCTCCCTAGCAACTATTATCCATTGGATAATAAAAGTTAGGGTGGTTATTATCCATTGGGTAAAAGAACTAGTCTTCCAACCAAGCACATGGGTTATTAATTTAGTATTTTCTTTTAACCCCATGTGTTGAAGTACATATTATTTTATTATATAAGTACCTTGTCATTTATTATCCGTTGGTTATTAACCATTAGGGGATTTATTACCCATTGATAATTAGGTTAGTCTTGCCAACTAAGTACTAGGCCTAAATCTTCCTAGAGTACTTTATTTATTTGTTTAAGGGGCATGTGCCTATTTGTTTGTTTAGTAGTAATCTTAGCCTTTAAGTCTTCTTGATTTAAAGTACCAAAGTACCTTTATTATTCTTTCTTGCATTGTATATATATATTATGTAGTGTACTAGTGCAAGGGAGAGAGAGGAGGAGAGAGAGGAGAGAGAGACCGAGAGAGGGAGGGGAGAGAGAGAGAATTCCGGCCAAGGAGAGGAAGGGAGAGAGAGAGAAGAAGGAAAGAAGAAGGAAGTTAGGTTGTACCTTGGATTGATCTTCCTTGTACTTTCATATCCTTGAAAATATTCTTCCTAGCCAATATCTAACCTCCTTTGTACCAATTAGCAATTGTTTAAACATGAATCTTGTACAAATATTCTCCTTGCCCACCAAGTCTCCCAAGATCAAATCCTTGGTACAAAAATAGCCATGCAAGCCTAGGATTGGCCTTGATCTTTCTACGATTCTTTGACAAGTGTCAAAGTGAGACTTAGAGAGAGAGAGGAGAGGGAGCCAAGCTTTGCCTATAAATAGAAGGCCATTCCAAGCCTTTCAACTCACACCTCAAGCATTTGCTCTTCCTTCTCTCTAGAAACTATTCCTGGCAGCCTACTGTCCCTTCGGAAATCCCCAGTTTTCTCCTGTTTAGAGTAGTTTTTAGAACCAACTTCCTTCGGGAAAGTTGTAGAGCACTTCGAAACCTTCAAGTTAGCCCAAGAACCACCCCAATCGGTTAAGAAATGACAAAGTTATTGTCATCCAAAGTTCAGTGAAATTCTCGGATTTCCATTTCCAGACAGCTTACTGTCACTTCCTTTATCCTTATTTTTCTCCTACCTAAGTTCGTTTCTAGGATCAACTTTCTTCATGAAAGTTGTAGAGGGTTTCAAGATCTTCGATTTCGACCCAAGAACGACTCTATTCGGCCAAAGATTGACAGAGTTACTGCCATCCGAAGTTCGGTCCAGATTCGGAAGTTTCACCGCCCGTAGGATTTTCCAACTTACTTATTCGGCCCCGACTAGTTTCAGATCAAGGTAGGATACTCTTACCCTATCCCTATGTATATGTAAGATCACGTTATCTTCCATTTCAAAGTAAGTTATCTTTATTTACTTTCCATATCAAGTATTTGTATTTTGATCTTTACGACGGTTATGAGCATGCATAAATTGCTTGAGTTACTTGTGATATATTATAGAGTTGGATGACCTTGTTAGAATGTTTCATACTTACTTTGTCCTACCACGGAGTCTTTGCATGTAACGAGACACGAGAATCGAGAAAGTAGAAACATGACACCTAGGGTGTGTTTGAAAAGGTTGAAATGTTTTGGAAACCGCAATGTGGCCGAACTTACCCATTGTGTGAGGTGTGTGTGTTCCAATGGGAAACTGGAGCGGCGGAACCATTGTGAGGGTGTGTGCCAATGGGAACCCGGAGCGGCGGAACCATTGTGCGTTCCCATGGGAACCCGGAGCAGCGGAACCATGGTGAGGCATGGCTTGGTTATCCACGGAGAGGAGCCAATGCAATTGTGTGCCAATGGGAACCCGGTGCGGCGGAACCATTGTGAGGATACTCGGGAACCTGGAACGGCGGAACAGAGGTTGGGTGTATATGGCTTGGTTATCCGCGGTACGGAGTCAATGCAAATGATTTTGAAAGATGGTTTTGTAAATGGAAATGATTGACACGGTCTACGACGAGTCGCGTAGGAGAAACACGGGAAAACTTGGACACCAACATTAGATCGAGAATGTGGATGTGTTATCGTTATTAGTTTGATTTCTATGATCGTTTGTTTGTAAGTTATGGGTTAGCGGGTATGGGGTTACTCTATTGAGCTTTCGTAGCTCATGGTGTTACCTTTGGTGACCCTGACATATAATATCGGTGGCGACGCTGGTATAATGTGTCAGCTTTTGTAGATGAACAGGGTGAGCTGTACACCTTGGAGGCGTTCGGAGCCGAGGAGCTGGCTAGGATGAAGAAGCAAGAGGAGCTGTAGATAGGAAACCCTAGTTATCCCTCTCTTTTGTAATATTGAACTCCTGTGGGAGTTTTGTTGTAATAAGAGCCAGACTCTGTTTTGAAATTTCAATAAAAATGTCTTATTTAACGTACCTAAAAATAGGGCCTTTACACGAAGTTCACTTCTTACCGTCTCTGCTTGGGGACGCGGTGCTGGTAGGGCGGCATTGATTGGGCATGCCTCACCACCTTCCCGTCATAACAGGGCGAGTTCTGCCTGGTCCACTTCATCTCCTCATGGGTCCGATACCATTCTTAAGGACGGAGATGCCCACCGAGACAAGCGTTCTAGGACTGATAACCCAACCACTTCCACCGCATAGGCTGATGCAGACACCCATCAGCCCCAATCACCATCTAACCAAGTCCTTCCCCAAACATGGGCTCCCGTACTCATTATGGGGGATCGTCCCGTGCATGTCGGGGATAGTGCCAGTTCTTCAGAGATGGCACTTGCACTTGCTCAAGGGCTGCTTCTTCTAGTTGACATGCAAAAGGAATCCAGATCTCCACTTGATCGACTTTTCTCCACTGGTTTTGTCAGTGGGATAAAGGTAAGGTATTCTTGATACCTTCAATCATATCATAACATCTCGTGCTATTATATTAATGTTTCTCATCATACTTGGACTTTTTCAGTTTATCCAAAAGATGGTGGCGCTAGGCCAAAAGGTGCAGGAGATCGAACCTGAACGAAACAGGCTTCTAAGGGACAACACAAGGCTGCTTCAAACAATAAGAAGGCTAGAGAGAGATAAAGCGAAACTGGAAGTGAATGAAACCAAAGCGAAGCTTGAAACCGCCAAGAAGAGCCTCTACCAAGCACTATGCCACTATTCGAAATTGATAGTACCAAGAAAGCGGCTTACGATGATGGGTACCAAAAAGGTTTTGATGCTACAATCACTAGTCACGTGGATCAAATGCCTGCCATCCAAGACCAGATTTGGGCAGCATGCTGGGAGGCATGTCTGACAAAGGTGGGGGTTGCTGAGGATTCTCCCCTTTAGGAGGACAATGATCTATCAAGCACCCATGCTCACAATGTGCATGAACCAGTGGAACATCAAGAGGATGATATTGAGCAACAGATTGAAGATTTTGCTGATGCCGAAGAAAATACATCACCTGGTACTCGTGATGCTCATCTTGTTCAGTCACCTGTCAGAGAAACAATCAATGAATCTATCAATTTGGAGGAGAATGTAGCTGGAGGTGGTTCCACCATTGAAGTCAATATAGAGGCCCCAGACGAAACTCTTCCAGAGGTCCATAATTTGGACTGATTAGTAAGTACTCCTCCCAATACTTTAGAACATTTATGCTAGTCCTACGTGACTGTAGTGGTTAGCCTTGCGAGTTATTAGTATATTCGTACACAAGTATTCGTCCCTTTGTGGCGTGACAACATGTTTTCATCAGCCGTGCATGGCCTTTATGTTTTGCTCAGCCTTTCGTGGCAATAAACTCTCATTTTAGTTTGTTTATACCTTTGTTGCTCGGCCTTTCATGGCCATACTTACCGAGTGTACCCAGGAGAAACATGTATGCTCGTATACACCTTATTCGTTCCAAATGCATATATTCAGATGCATACATTTGGCTAAGTATTTCATATTTAGTCAAAATATTCTAGACATATCTCGTTATGTATCTACCCCTGGTGATTCATACTTTAGGAAACATTTGGTCGTATGCTTCTAAGGTTTGCATACTTCGACAGAAGCTTAAGTGATCTCGGACTTAGCAAAAGTTTCTCATACTCAACCTAAATTTCTTGTATTTAAACAAATTTAGGTTTCTCGTACTTAATCGAAACTAGTGATGCCCACCGAAACATTTGGTCGTATGCTTCTAAGTTTTTCATACTTAGACAGAAACGTAAGTGTTTTCATACTTATCAAAAGTTTCTCATACTCAGCCTAAATTTCTCGTATTTAAACAAATCTAAGTTTCTCGTACTTAATCGAAAGCAAGCCTTTCGAACGTTCATGAAGTTCAAAGAAGCAATTCTATTCATATTCTTACGAAGGTTAAGTATGCAACCCAAGTATTTCGTACTTGGAAAAATCATAGCGCTTTAGTCGTACGCAACTCAGGTATTTCGTGCCCAATCCCTGCTCCCCAATATGAAAAAGGAAAATAATTCCGAATTTCATATTTCAGAATTTCATATTTCAAAAGCAAACATTTCAAAAACTTGATATGCTGCAAAAAAGTTGATTTTATTCATAATCTTGAACTCAATGGGGCGTTATTCATACCCCTTGCAACTAATAATTAATGAAAAACAAGGGAGTTTTATTCGTAACTCCACACAATCACGTAGTGCACCCTAAAACAGAATGAAATAAAACTAAACTCTTTTCAAACAAAGAATTTTCTCAGATTATGAACATTCCAAGGCCTTGGCACTGGATTACCATCCAGATTGGCCAATCTATAGGCCCCTATGCCCACAATCTCGGTCACTCAATATGGGCCTTCCCAATTGGCCCCCAATTTGCCCTCGTTTGCAACTTTTGTGTTACCGAGCACTTTATGAGGTACAAGGTCTCCAACACCAAACTCTCATGGGTGAACATGCTTGTTGTAACTTTTCATTAGTTGTTTTCTTGATAGGAAGCTAAATGCACCAGAGCCCTTTCCCTCCTTTCCTCGGTGAGGTCAAGCTCAATTTCAAGGGCTTTGTAACGACCCTAATTTTTGGTCGTTAAAAAATTTCGTTAAGTATTTGAATTTTATTGTAATTGCTATTAATTTCCAAGGTTTGTAAAAATTACGTTTTTTGCCCCTTCAAATTTGATTTCTTGCACTTTAGCCCATTTGGCAAGCCTAGTTAGTTTCTAACCGACTTGTTGGAGAAACCGAGCTAGCAAGCCACCTAGTTACTTTTCCCTAACCGCAAAATGACCGTTTTGCCCCTCGTAAAACTTTTGAACCTTTTGAACCCTAAACTAAGAATTTAGTATTCTTTTCCATTTAATTATTTTGGTTTTAATCTTTGTCCATTGGACAATAAATGTTAGGGAAACTATTATCCATTGGATAATAGTACCCCATTTGTTTATATTAAATATATATTTGGTTAAAGTACTAGTTTTTATTAAAAAGTAACTTTTTGATTACTTTAAAGTACCTTTTTGGATTATTTTATTATATAATCTCCCTAGCAACTATTATCCATTGGATAATAAAAGTTAGGGTGGTTATTATCCATTGGGTAAAAGGTTAAATCTTTCACCTAGTACATGGATGGATTAATAGTCTTTTCTTTTAACCCCATGTGCCAAAGTACCAATTATTTTAATATAAAAGTTACCTAATAACTATTGTCCATTGGATAATAGAAGTTAGGGGATTTATTACCCATTCGGTAATAGCATTAGTCTTCCAACAAAGTACAAGGATTTTATTAAATAATCAAGTCTTGGATTTTCCCATGTGATTTTGTGCATTAAATTGTTGGGGTAAATCAAAATACTAGATTTCTAAAAGTACTACTTTTTTATTTGTTTACTTGAACATTTATACATGTATATATATATATATATATGTACTTGAAGAGAGAGGAAGGAAGGAGATTGGTTGTACCTTGGTTGATCTCTCTTGTACTTAAAATCCTTGGTGTATCTTTCTTCCTTGCTAAGAAACCACCTCCATTAACATCCATTGTACTCTTTTGTACACCTTGCAATGGTTTAAACCCTTAGATCTTGTACCAATCTCATCTCCACCATTCAATTGATCCAAGATCAAATCCTTGGTACAAAAATAGCCATGCAAGCATAGGATTGCCTTTGATCTTCCATGATCTCTTGCCAAGTGTCAAGGTGAGACTTAGAGAGAGAGAGAGGAGAGGGCCAAGCTCTTGCCTATAAATAGAAGGCCATTTTCATGCTTTGAACTCACACCTTAAGCAATAGCTCTTCCTTCTCTCTAGAAAACCATTTCTGCTGTCCCTTCGAAAATCCCCAGTTTTCTCCTTCTTAGAGTAGTTTTTAGAACTAACTTCCTTCTGGAAAGTTGTAGAGAACTTCGAAACCTTGAAGTTAGATTCAAGAACCACCCCAATCGGTTAAGAAATGACCAAGATATTGGCATCCGAAGTTCAGTAAAATTTTGGATTTTCCAAATTCCAGACAGCTTACTGTCTTTTGCTTTACCCCCATTTTTCTCCAACCTAAAGTCGTTTCTAGGATTAACTTCCTTCATAGAAGTTGTAGAGGGTTTCGAGATCTTCGATTTTGACCCAAGAACGACTCTATTCGGCCAAAGATTGACCGAGTTACTGCCATCCGAAGTTCGGTCCAGATTTGAATTATTCACCACCCGTAGGATTTTCCAACTTGCTTATTCGGCCCCGACTAGTTTCGGATCAAGGTAGTTATCCTTACCTACTTTTCCAAGTATAAAGTAGTTTTTCACTCTAATTCTATGTATTGTATAAATCGCATGTTGTTTGGAAGTTACCTTGATTGTAAATAAAAAGTTGGAAATGCATGATGTGTGTTGTTTTGATTCAAGCATGCTATGTTGCTTAGATGTTCTTATTGTACTATTTCAAACCTTGTTTGAATGCATGTTGTATGTAAAGTCTCACACGCGGAGTCTTGCATGAGAACGTGACACAAAAACCGAGGAAATTAGAAACATGGCACCTAGGGCGTGTTTAACAAGAGAGATGTGTTTTGAAACCGCGATGTGGCCGGACTTGGTAGCCCATCGTGTGGATTGTGAAAACCGCAACGTGGCCGGACTTGGTAGCCCGTTGTGTGAATGAAAACTCGTAATGTGGCCGGACTTGGTAGCCCATTGCGTGGGTTGTGAAAACCACAATGTGGCCGGACTTGGTAGCCCTTTGTGAAGATTGTCAATAGGGCCGGACGTGGTAGCCTTATTGGTAATATGGCTTGGTTTTCCGTGGAGAGGAGCCAATGCAAGTTTTGTGTGCCAATGGGAACCCGGTGCGGCGGAACCATTGTGAGGATACTCGGGAACCCGGAACGGCGGAACCGAGGTTGGGTGTGTATGGCTTGGTTATCCGCGGTACGGAGCCAATGCAAATGATTTTGAAAAAGGTTGATTTGTATATGGAAATGGTGACACGGTCTACGATGAGTTGCGTAGGAGAAACTCGGAGAATCTTGGACACCAACGGTAGTTAGATTGTGGATGTGGGTATGTCATTGTTACTGTCTGTTGTATTGTTATATTTTAAGGGTTAGTGGGTAGGGATTACTCTATTGAGCTTTCGTAGCTCATGGTGTTACCTTTTTGGTGACCCTGGCATATTATATGGGTGGCGACGCCGATATAATGTGTCAGATCTCATAGACGAACAGGGCGAGATCTTCACCGTGGAGGCCTTCGAAGCCGAGAAGCTAGCCAGGATGGAGGAAGGAGCGGAGCAGTAGATAGGAACCCTAGTTCCCTCCGTTTTTTTTTTGAATAAAAGCACTTTTGTAAGGTTTATGATGTAATAATGAGCCGGACTCGCTTCTTTTTATAATAAAATGTTTATTTAACGTACCATAATTTTGGGGGCGTTACAGGCTTTATCATTGCCCCCACTCTCAACCAGTGCGGTTTTGTTGGTTAGAAGACCAACTTCTAGGGGTATTACTGCCTCTGTTCCATACGCCAATGAATAGAGGGTCTCTTCCGTAGATCTCCTAGGTGTTGTACGGTGTGCCCACAGTACCAGTGGTAACTCATCAAGCCACTTCCCCTTTGCTTTGTCCAACCACTTCTTGATCCCGTCAAGGATGGTTTTGTTGGACGCTTAGCGTTTTAGTGGTTGGGTAATAATTTCGTATCACATATTAGTCACAAAAAGCTTTGAACTTCTTTTGTAACTGGGACCCATTGTCATTAATCAAAGCATAAAGGACCCCAAATCAAGTAATAGTACTCTTCCACACGAACCTTTCTCTCATAGGTTCAGTGATTTTGGCCAATGGTTCTGCCTCAATTCATTTGGTGAAATAATCCGTTTCTACCAACAGAAATTTCCTATTGCCAGTTGCATGGAGTGGCCCCACAATGTCTATTCCCCATTGGGCAAACGGCCAAGGACTCGTCAGTGGCACCAAGTCTTCTGCTGGTGTCTGAATCATTGGTGATAATTTCTGACACTTCTCACAAATTTTAACATACACTTTTGCATCTTCTTGCATGTGTGCCACCAATAACCTTGGGTAATTGCTCGGTGGGCAATAGACCTGCCCCCTGCATGGCTTTCACACGTACCCTCGTGGATCTCATGGAGTAATTTCTGCACCATCCCGGGGTGCACACAAAGTAAATATGGACCAATGAATGATTTTCTATAGAGCTTCCCTTCTGGTGACAGCCAAAACGGTGAAGAGTTGATTTTTATTTTGTGTGCTTCCTTTTTATCTGAACGAAGTTTTTCATCTCGTAGAAATTCCATGATTGGATCCATCCAACTCGATCCTTGGTTCACATCTTGGACTAACTCCACGCTCCTTCCAATGCTAGGCTCACTAAGATAATCCGCGGCCACCTTCCTCTTAAGTTCAGTTAGCACAGCTGCAGCCAACCAAGCTAAAGAATTGACATGAGCATTCTATCCAAAGCTTATTTGTTCAATGTAAACTTTTTCGAAAGTATTAAGTAAATCCTTGGCTGCTTCCACATATACTACCATCTTTTCATTTCGGGCTTCGTATTCCCCGGACAATTGATTCACCACAAGTTGTGAATCACAATACACCCTAATTCTCGCTACTTTTAGGGTCTTTGCACTCCTCAACCCAGCCAAGAGTGCCTCGTACTCCGCTACATTGTTTATTGCACTGAAGCCTAGCCAAACAGATAATTCCAGCATTACTCCTCCGGGAGGAAAAAGCACAACCCCGATTCTGAAACCAGTGTTACATGTTGATCCATCAACAAACAATTCCCATTCAAGGGGATCCTATTCGGCTGGGGCTTTCCCCCTTCTTAGATGGTGGACCAACTGCCTGTTCCTCTCTTGTAGGAGGCAATGGTGCCATTGTAGGTGAAAATTCTGCCACAAAATCAGCTAACACTTGCCCTTTGATTGCTGTGCGCAACTGATAGTCACTGTCGTATTGGCTTAACTCAATGGACCAAGTTGAGATTCTTCCTGAGAAGTCTGCTTTTCGTAGCAGTGATTTTAATGGGTGTGGGCACATGCCCCAAAAAGGTTTCATCCGGGAAATTTGGGTGCGGCCCTCTTTTTGAAAAGCGCGGCGAAACGCTTCGATTCAGAGTCGCCACTCGGGTTTTAGCGGTGAGGCACCTAAGGAACCGAACTCGAAAACATTTTTGCTACGTTTTGCTTTGATTTGAAAAAGGTTTTGTTTGATTTGAAGAGGCACAGACTGGTCCGTCGTCACCTTCGATATCTGAGGTTCGGGAGCCAAGTTACGAGAAGGGAAGGATTTTATGGCACCCCTCTCGCCTAATCCGGGGATCGGTCTCTACTCAGGCATTTTGTAAAATACTTGCATTTTTCTCTCATTTGATCATTTTTAGCCAGTTAGGGCTGGGGAACAGTTAATGGGATTAATACTGTAACAGCTCGCAATTTATATGACAAAATGTTCATGAGCGATGATTTGCTTGAATTGAATTAACATAAGAACATAGATTGAGAACAAGCACCGTGAATAGTTTCAATGAGATGATGTACGCTGCTTTTCAGGCGCGTGAGTAGGCAGCATACTGGCACGCAGTGGCTGAGCCTCTGCATGCCACCATGCCGTGCTCACGCCACCAAAGAGCTGGCGTACATTACCCTTTTGTTTATTCGCAGTCTTTACTCTCAACCCTCTGGGCTCTGGAACGGACCAACGCACACCCAGGACAAACCACGCAGTTTATAAGACAGCTTATGTATATATTACAGACAGGTAGAAAGGATTGAAGCCATGAAAATAAACAGGAAACCCCAAAAACAGAGTGGGGGAACAACAAAAGGCCAGGATTGAGCTACAATGCAAGGGCCGGGCACTGAACCCTAGCCTACATGCCATACGCCACTCTTGAGAGTCCGTACGCCAGGTTTGCCTTTTGTCCAGTGTTTGGCTTTACATCATCTGGGCTCTGGAACATGACCAGAAACACC
This sequence comes from Rhododendron kiyosumense, assembly GCA_019656275.1. Lineage (NCBI taxonomy): Eukaryota > Viridiplantae > Streptophyta > Magnoliopsida > Ericales > Ericaceae > Rhododendron > Rhododendron kiyosumense. Next base: position 65,072 of record BPLS01029137.1, on the reverse strand, counting down.
CTAGAGGCCTTATAAAGCAAGAAAGGAACGTATATTGAAAGCTACAATTAAACAGTTCTAAAATACAGAAAGCAATAGACTGGTTATTAGCATGCTAAAGAAATGAACATGAAATACGGACAACAGGCAGACAAACCATGATCCCCACGCCATCAGTGCACGTACTGCCATGGTTGGCGTACGGCCTGAATATGCTGGCGTGCGCCATGTTTCGTCTCTTACTATTGTTTTATTTTACCAGTAAAGGGCCAGGACTAGTATTAGTTACTAGCCAGAACCTTTCTGGTTCCCTCAGGGGCTGAAAACAGAAAGCCACGCAAAGGTGGTATACCTTTGGTGTAAGGGATGGAAGGTGGTTTGAGCTTGGAGGTTGAAGATGGAGGCTGGATGGTGACTGATCAGTAATGTGCGTATGAGGTGTTCCTCTTCCTCTTACTCTTTCAATGGAGAAGAGAGAACAAGAGAAAGAAGAGAGAGAGAGAACTTAGACTATTGAATGTGGTTAACCCCTTGCAAATGAATGCAACGGGGGGTATTTATGGAGGGGAGATGACTGAGATCAGGGCTGATCAGCTGGGGTTAGGGGTTTGGTTAGGTTAGAGGGAGCCTCCCATGCATTTAATGCATGGGACTTGTTGATGGGTTGTGTAGGAGAGAGAGGGGGATGTCCCCTGCATAATGCAATGATTAGGGGGCTCTGCGCCATACTGGGGTGGTTACAAAATCCCGAGCACGTGACAAAAAAGCGGTGATTTGACCGGCCTTGACCATGCATACGCCACCCATAGACCGACGTGCACCAGTCAAACTGAGTCAACGGTCGATGTCCGACACGTGGCAGCTTCCTGGCGCACGCCAAGTGAAAGCTAGCGTAAGCAAGTAAGGTTTTGCTGGGGGCCATATGGCTCAGGCTTTGAAGGGATTTAGGGTAACAAAAGACCTCAAAATGCGCTGATCCAGATAGTCCAGAATAGGGTGTCTACAGGAGCCCCCCTTTGACAGCACTTGGAGCACCGTTTGATCGGGTACAAGTAACGTCAAAGGTTTTCTACACACCCTCTCAAGGATATCCAAAACAGAGCGCACCGGCCGAAGAAAACATAAATTGTAAAGAACCTGATTGGTTAAGCTCAGCCAAGCAGATCATTTGAAAGATTGACCTTGCTGAAGACATGATAGACGGAGGGACTGCTGCTTGATTGCATTGGAAGGGAAAGCAAAGGGCTTCCGTAGAAGATGAACTCCACTGGGGAAACTTTATTCCACAAAAGCATCGACCCTGTGGGGAAAGGAGACGAATTGAATTGAAATTGGGCGGATGGATCGCCGTTGAATTGAAATTGGGCAGATGGATCGCCGTTGAATTGAAATGGGCGGACAGACCGTCGTTGAATTGAAATTGGGCGTATGGATCGCCGTTGATTTGAAATTGGATGGATGGATCGCCGTTAATTTGAAATTGGAAGGGTGGATAGGCCCCTGCTTGGGGGACAGGTCCATCACAGATATAAATGATCAATGGGCCACCGGGGACTTAATCTTGAGTAAGAATTTTGACCCAAGCGAGATGTGGGCCTGCGGCCCGAACCATTGTGGCGTACGGTGTCACCTACCTGGCGTACGCCAGGAATCTTTCTTTGACCGGTCCAGATCCAAGCCCAGACCCAGCCCAATAGCGCCCCCACGTCATGTAAACTTCTGCAGGACTCGAGAACTGCCATACTCGACGATTTTGAACTCCCAAAAACTTCCAAACTCTCAATCTTCTCACTCAAACCCTCCTTCCCTACCATTATCTGCTCGAATCAGTGCACCCATGGCCGAGCCCAGTGAAGGTGGCTGTAGGGGGATGAAAACAATTGGTGCTCTGGACAACACCAAACTGCAACGGCCTCACATGCCTCTACACCGAAACCCTAGTTCTTCGTCGGAGCCCTGATCTGCAAAACAGACAAGGGGTGAGTGCACCTCTACCTCTCGTGGCAAAGGCCCTCCGATGGCTAAGTTAGTGTCACGTACCGGTCAATAAACCCTAATTATCAGTAGGAAAGCAATAAGAGATTGCCAAATATTGCGTACCTTTTACCTCCAGGTTTACCTCGTATTTATAGATTCGTGAATGCTTGCTGCCCAAGCATCCCTGTTGCCCTAGGATTCCTACCTCGTATAGGAAACCTAGTGTCTCATTGATTCTCGTTCCCTTATCTGTATAATAGCTTAACCTTTATGGGACTCTCAGTCCTTTTGGGACTCTTTCCCATAATTATCCGAACACCCCACTCACGTTGGGTCTCTTGTATCGCTCCCATAAACTCGGGATCTCATTCTTTTACAGAATACTACCATTCTGGAGCATTCTTGCCACGTCATGATTTAGGGAAAATTCTTCCACTGTTCGGCTTCCTCTTTGCCGAACAGTCTTCCTGGACCAATGACCTCACATACAACTGGTCCACGTCGTTATATCTGGACAAATGACTTCACATGTCTTTGTCCTTTATCAGCCGAACAGACTGTCTAGACCAATGACTTCATGTGTCACTGGTCCGCATCGCTGCTCATCGCACTGCCCGGCGATAGACTTATCATGCTTGCCACGTGTCCCTAATACATCACGTGTTCGGCAACTAAACTTACCTGTTCGGGAATACCTCCTTACAGTGGCGGCAATGGCAGTGGTGGAGAAGAGGCAGGACAACCACGGGTTGAAATCGAGGCTCCGGGGTCACAAATCGACGATCGGCCAGAGGAGGCGGCTGTTTCGGGTACCGGTGTAGTGGTTTCAGGCAGCACAGACGGCGGCGATGGCTATGCAGCAGAGGCGGGTGGTGGCAATGAGCGGCGTACACCAGGAGAGGCTGGTCGTACGCTAGCCTCTAGTGTTACAGGGGGCCCACGGGTGAGTCGATTGGACTTCCAAAGAAGAGTAGAGGGCTGGTGGTGACCGGTATGGGTTCGGCTGGGGCTAGCAGTGGCGGCGGTGATGATGGCAGTGATGGCGATCGGCCAGAGACACCGAGGAGGGATCCGGGGCGGGGCAAGGATCCTGTGGTTGAGGAGGAGGCTTCTATCGGAGTACCCACGGGGCCAGCAGAGTTTAGGCCTGCAGCGGGGTCCTCGGCGCACATTCCCATTACGCGCAGGGACTTCGCTGAGTTTGTATCGGAGGAGGTATTTGATCGGTTGCTTCGCAAGAACCCAATGGTGGTTGCAGCAGTGATATCAACCCGAGAGGAAAGGCGAGGACAGATAGCGCAGGCCCAAGAGGAAGAGCGCCTAAGAGCCAAGGCCGAGTGGGGCAAAGTTGAGGAGGAGGCCTTTGTACAGAAGGTAGAGGCGGCTGAGCAGGCCCAGGAGGAGGGTGGCCTAGCTCAGGAGTGGGCAGTGGCGCGAGTAGAAGCTATACGGGCTGCAGCTCGCGTGGCATTCGAGGTAGGGGCCTATGTTCCCCCAGAGCCACATTTGTTTATACCGTCCAGGTTCGAGAGCTATATACCCCGCCGCGATGATTACGATGCAGAGCTCGTGCTGAGAGATCCAGAGTGGCACTTATCCATAGATTGGGCGCAGGTATTTCCTTTGAACTCGCTTTTGATTTTCAGTCCTTTATTACTGTATCTGCATGTAGCTTGTTATGCATGAACCTTGATAGCATAGTGATATACTTGCACCTTACAGCTTGACTTGATAAATAGAACTTTGGAAAAGCCACTCGAACTCGACGGTAGACTTGTTTAGAATTCTGATAAGAACCGCGTGATAACGAACTTGAATCGACCGTAGGTTGCCTCGGCTTGTTAACGTTGTAGAACTTGAATCCGACTAATAAAATACCATGCTCATGATTCGACTGAACAATGCTCCTTTGAGAAGAGCATCGACTGAATAGGACACTCCATGCACATAAATCGACTAATAACCTGTTTTGACCCCACAGTAGTTGAAAACCTTGAATCGACCATGGAACGTTGAATGCACCCTTGACCTTGACTTGATTGTCTTTACTTATGACCCTTTCTTGATTCGATGCTTGTTATGGTATGCATGCTGATGGGCTCTTGTCCATTTTTTCCTTTTGTGATGTGTAGAGAGGACGAGGTAGCACACAAGGGCACGGCGGTCCTGCGAGTTCCCTTGAGCTGTACAGGGAGTTGCCCGAGCGAGTCAGGTCTTTGGTTGATGCTGTGGGGTTCAAGCCGTTCATCCTTACATTGACAGCGACACTCTGTGACCATGCCTTACTCACGGCATTGGCTGAGAGGTGGTGGGATGTTTCCAACACTTTCCACCTTCCGATCGGGGAGATGACTGTGACTCCGGCGGACTTTGTTGCTTTGACTGGCTTGAGGGTAGGAGGAGAGCCTAACCTATTCGACTTGGGGATCCACAAAGATGCGAAGGCGCTGCAATGGTTTTTAGGTCATGAGCCCATGGGTACTTCAGAGACGATCCCTCACGACCAGTTCCACTGGTATCTGAAGGACCGGGTTCCAAGCTCAAAGTAGGAGGAGGAGCAAATGGCGAGAGTCTATCTGTTGTACTTGTTTGGGGCCTCGCTGTACCCTAACAAGCGATCCACAGTGCACTTGGCCTACTTGCCAGCCCTTTTTGACTTGCGCACAGCTGCTAGATATGATTGGGGAGGAGCCGCTCTGGGGATGTGCTACAGCTTCATGGGGGAGTTCTCTCGAAGGAAGAAGGCGATTGCTGGCCATTGGAGGGTGTGGGAGGTAAGAAACTGAACTCATAAGCCTTTACTTTCCGAGCATTTCCTCTTCTTTTGACTTGTAACTGCTGTATTGATGCTTTGACTGTTTGAACTTACAGTTATGGGCATATGAGGTGCTGAAAATGTACCCTCCGAAGAATTCGTGCCTGGACTTGAAAATGCTTCCTCGTGCTGTGGTGTGGGGACCACTGTACAGAGGCAAGAAGAAGTCGAGAGGTAGCCTTCAGGCTTTTCGAGCGTACCTCGACGAGCTGTCGGGCACTCAGGTAGAACACAGCTTTCTGCCACTTATTATTGCTTTTGAATTGCTTTAATGCTGTCGCTGATCGACTGTTTGTTGCCTGATTGTTGAGTGCTTGCAAGTGGAGTGGGACCCTTGGAGGACTACGGAGGCTGAGCCAGAGTACCTTGCACGGAGCAGAGTGGTAGCTGCGAGCCGCGTGCTGCTTGAGTCGATCTTTGGGTGGCAGTGGTACCAGGGCGACCGAGTGACACGGTAGTCACTTGAGACTTCAGAGTTTGTTATGCCTGGGCCACTTCTGCCTTGTGCTTCACATACAGACCAGTACATGCTGGCCGAGCTGCAGTGCTTCACCATCCCGGCAGACCTTACGGCTTTCTTGAGGTCCGAGCGTGACTATGCTGTTTACCGGAGGCAGTACTTGGCGAGGCCGCTTGGAGTGGTAAAGTACGGAGCTGTGGAGATAGAGGCTGGAGAGGAGAGACGCAGACAGGGCAGCAGGACTGCTCGCTCGAGGGAGAGGAGTGGGCCTACTATAGCGACAGGCCTTCCTCGACTTTCTTGGATGCTGGCCGTGCGAGATGCACAAGGAGAGGAGGCCACAGTTCAGTTCGAGCCTGCTAGGAGAGAGCAAGAGGAGATCACAGGGCCGGTACGATACTTTTTCACTGTTTGCATTTTCCTTGCTTCACATTTCACATATACATTGGATTTGCATCTGGAATTGGTCAAAGTTGTAATACAGGCCCCGATGGAGTGGGTGCGAGAGGCGGTGCGCCTGATGAAGGCCATGGAGAAGGAGTTCCACAGAATAGCTCGCGGCGCCCAATTGCGGTTGCATTACCCACCTCCACCTCCAGCTCCTACTGTGCGGCCTCAGGTATAACCTTGGCCTTTTGATAGAATATGCCCTGTTTTCAACATTTCACCATATATATGCAATATGTACACAAATGCTAACAAGCTAAATGCAATGCAGGGCCAGGCTAGGGCGGCTCCTAGGAGGAAGTGCGTGCGGCCTCCTCCGTAGAAGAAGGTAGCACTGAGCTCTTCCCGACCAGCGGCGAGTGCTCAGAGGGGAGTGCAAATCACTCCGGCCAGCGAGGAGCTCCAGTTCCGCCGAGAACTGAGGAAGAGGCCCATAGAGAAGAGGCCTGTGGAGGGGCCTTTGCAAAAGAAGAGAAGAGAGGAGGAAGAAGAAGAGGAAGAGGAAGGCACGTCCCTCAGCAGCGACTCCGACTCCGTGGATGATCCCAGGTTCCGGATGGACCCGCGAGAGATGGAGGAGAGCGAGGACAACGACGAAGAGGACTTGTTCGACGACTGAGGGCTATCACTGAACCTTGGTCTATTTTGCTGTTTTTCTTTTGGACTTTGATACTCTGGTACAGTAGACTTCAGATTTTGGAGATAGGGCCTGCGTGCCTTTTAACTGTTGGGCGAGTGTGCCTTAATACTTATACTTTGCTCGGGCCGGTGTGCCGCTTGATACATTTCCATCTTTTGCTTTATGGGGTATTGACATAGTAGTAAATAATATCTGCATTTTCTGTTTATCAATTCCCTTTCGATTAATGAATTTTAGCAAAGGAAATGAACAAACCATCCCTTAATATCTAACATGCATTGATGAGTGTTCCGAATCGACATGGACACTTGTACATGCGCAAAATGGACATAGCTCAAAGAAAAGATGGACAGAAAAGCCCTAGGATACAAAACATACCCCAGACACACGGAGGATACGGTAAGACCGGCGTTAATAGGCAAAATCCGTATTTCTCCAGAACGAAAGAAACTGACACTTTTGAAAGACTATAGATGTATAATGACCTGTACGAACTACCAATATTGACAAAAATACCCCGGTACGCGGAGAATACCGATAAAAAGCTAAAACTGCCGTAAAAATGGACATAAGACGCAAAAGATGACTAGATATGGTCTCGGACCAAAACCGACACCCCCGTGCAGTTACATAAGGCCTATGCAACGTGTACGGTATGACAAAACTTGGCAAAACCCCTTGAAACGAGATTTGACCCTCCATTTCCTTGATTTTAGCTTGAAACGGGCTACCGAGGGTCCGAAATCTTCGACGGGGGCGGCTTTTGGGATCCGACGCTTCGCTACAGTCCCAAATGACGTTTAAGACTTGTAGGAATCAAGAAACGGCCAAAGCAAGCCCTAGAACTAAAAACAACCATTCGAAGGCAGTAGCTGTTGAAAACTGTTTTCTGGTTGACCAACCTGGCGTATGCCAGGGGTTTGGTTCCGTAAGCCATGAAGGAGAGGCCATGTACACGCCAGCTTTAAGTTGGCGTACGCCAAGTTCCCGAGAGTCAGATCCACTTGACTGACCAACTGTTCTTTTTCAGGGGGCTGTTTGTTTTTACCCTCACACGGCTTCAACACGGTTTCTGAGGTTTCAGGGGGCAGAGTTCTTGCCATTGTGTCCCCTTGGAGGCTAGTAGGTTGCCTGCATCTTTCATGTGAAATGGCAATGGCATGCCAAAGCCTATAAAGCTGAGGTGCTTGCTTTGTGGCACTCACAACCCCAATTGCTCCTCCTTTTCTCCAGTATATGCTTGCATTCTCCATGGATAATCCTCTCCCAACACTGCTCAGCCCTTGGCTAGTGTCCTTTTTGAGCGTTGACTGGCTCAATTTCTAGTATCACGATCTTGCTTCATTCCGTTTCCTTTGGCATGTGCCACTCCGTCTGGCGCTTTTGTGGGCTACGCTCAGATTCTGGGATCCTAACGTCCACATCTTCCGCTTTGGCGATGACGAGATGTGCCCAACTATTGAGGAATTCCAGGCGTACCTCCGCACCTAGTCATCCACGATACTCGTTCCTCCCTATCAAGTGAGCATGCCCAAACTGCTGGCTAGCTCGATTAACATTTCTCGTGGTCTAGCGAACACAATCTTGGATGGCGGCCAGGTGAACATTCTCCGGCTGATCGAAATGTACAGTCCAGATGTCGATTTGGATGGTTCAGATAGCAACGAAGTTCAAGCACGTAGGCGCTTCGCCTTGGTTATCTGTCTACTTACCGCCTATCTGCTCGTTCCTGCTGACGAGCGGGTCAGTCCTTTGCTTGTGAGCGTAGTTGCTCAGATGGGGGCACGCAGAAATGTGGTCCCTTTAGTCCTGGCGGAGACACTCTTGGGTTTGGATCTAGTGAGCACGGGCCAGTCAGCCATATTCAGCGGGAGCCCGCTCTTACTTCAGGTACACTCACTCAGCTCACCTTTTTCTAGTTTTTCACACATTCTCATTTTATCTCGACCCTCGGCTTAGGCTGCTTCCTAGCTTCTTACTTGTTTTTTCGCTCAGGCTTTATCTGACTTCTCACTTGTCTTTTCACTCATGCAGCTGTGGTTGTCGGACAAACTGAGCCTTCTGCACCCACCGGTAGTGGGCTGGAATCTGTTTTCGAAATGGATCCATCAGAGGGAGATGAGATATCCTGACTTGGACGTAGAAGGCTGGTATGAGTTCATGCAAGAGATGTAGCCTGACGAAATTGCTTGGAGGTGCCCTTAGCTGGACCTCCCAGACATGGCCATCCATTCTGATGGTTTCGACAGGATGGTTATCGCGGGGCTAACTAGCTTCACGTTTTACATTCTTGGGCGGATTCTTCGCCAACTGGGCGCTTCGCAAGAAAACACTCGTATTAGCACCGGGGGCTTCCATCTTCCCAACTTCAATGCTCAAACGCTGAACGGCCACTAGAGGCGCTGGGGCCTGAGGATTCTCTAGGTAGAGATGCCAGATTTTAACCCTTAGCTGAAGAATCGCTATAAACAGTGGCTAAGAGCAGATGTGCACGCAAGAGCAAATATTGGCTGACTCCAAACCACTTTGCTGTACTTAGAATAAGCTGTGAGCTGTTGGGCTTCTCAAGCATTTTGTTCTGTTTTTCATGCGTTACTGTTTCTTAAGGCTTTTTTGCTCAGCTTGTATATTAGACGTAGTAGTTTTGCAAAATAAAGTCGAAAGATGAAGGGTTTCCCCCTTTGGAATTCTCTAATGCAGCTTCAGCCCGCCTTTTGAACTTTGAACTATGTCGGCCTTGGTACGAACCCTAAATGTCAGACGACCGTGGATCAACTTGATACGATATGACCGGGTTGTAGAGACCCGTATTTATTTTAATAATTTTAATGCGAGATTATACTATGAAATGTAAAATATGAAATAGATATGAGTTGGGTCAATGTGAGATGACTTGTAAGTTGTGAGAGTTGACGTAATACAATAAGAGTGAAGGGGTGTAAGTGTTATTTGTACTATATAAGTCAAAAAATTGGGGTAGGGAATCATTTTTTCCCTTTCTTTTCTTTCCCGGCCGGCTCTCTCTCTCTCGGCTTTCTCCTCCCCCACCTTCTCTCTTCGATTTCATCGACCACGAGTGAGATTCTTGAAAAATCCCGAGTACTAAAGTTGTTCCACGCGACGAGAGCTTCCTATCCATCCAAGAAAATTCATGATCGGAGCGCTTCGGAGTTTCCTCCATATTCGGGCATGCTTCTAACCTTCGAGGTAGGGATCTCCTACCTTCTTTACATGTTTTAGTGTTGATTGGATGTACAAGAATCAAATTTGAGTCTTGAATAAATCTTGGGTATGCTGAAAATTTCGTGGGTTCTGGTAATCAGTCTTTTAGGAGCCCTTCTGTTAGGAATTAATTTTTGGTGTCCTCATGACAGTTAAAGTAAGTTTCAATACGAAGATTTCGGTACCAAGATCATGAAAAACCGATAATCGTACAATTAGTTATGAATTTTTGAATACTGGCTGTTTCCTGGATGCGTGAATCTGTGCGTGGCTGTCTTCTTTTAATTTTCTGGGCATGATGAACATTTTGGGTGGCTTTGGGTCTTTTACAGAAGCTGCATATTTAAGTTTAGAAGGGATTGGCGTTGGAATCAAGTGATTCGGTTGAGTATACAATTTTTGGTAAATTTCTAAAGCAGGGTTGGTCGACTAGGGCGAAAATGGTTGCGAATCTGTTCTTCCTTTGATTGTTGGGTTAATCTCCTCTCGTTTCTAAACTTGGAATTTTTACTGAGTGTAGGACTTGTAGTCGTGCAACTTTTGGCATTGGTTGCAATATCTTTGGGTTTAAGAATGTCTAAACGTCCGTATTTGTTGTTGGAAAAAATCTGTCGAAACTAGAAATCGTACTCTAAAACACAAGTCCTACCGGTAGGAGTTTTGGTCCTACCGGTAGAAATGCTGTCCAGTAGTGTCTATTTTTGTGAAATTCTGGTCTTCTACCGGTAGGAGGTTGTGTCCTACCGGTAGGGAATGAACAATTTGTTTTTTTTTAAAAAACTTCGGATGATCATAACTTTGTCGTTCGGACTCCGTTTGGGGCATATTATATATCGAAATTGATGTATGGAAAATCTAGTTTCCAATGGTGGTGGTCTTAAAAACAAATTCTAAACCTATAAGAAGTTATAGTTAAAGTACGATAGGTTGGTTGTTAGAATCCATACCGATTTCGGAGGTTATGTCGTATTTGAATATTACGAGTGATTTGGTACACTTCTAAATGGTCGAGGTAGAAACGTTGTATGCATTGGGCATTCTTTGCCCTTAGAATCAATTTGAGTGAGACACGAATGTTCCTAGGTGCGTTTAACTATTTGAATGGTCTACCGAGGCTTAGGGTAGTAGGCTAGCACACTTGGAAAGAATGTTTGTCGACACCTAGAGAAGGTAGGAGGTTGAGTGGTTGATTGTATATTAAAGTTGGATCCGGAATACTTGAATGACGATGATTGATTATATTGATGAAATGAAAATGTGAGTTATAACTATTAATTTCCTCTTGAACTATAAATCGGAAGGTGAAGTCGTCGTTCGTAACTACTTGCATGAAGTTGAGTTTGTGATCAATTAGTAAATACTTGGTAGTAGAGTAAATGGGTTGGTGACGAGATTAACGATGAGAATTGTGAGAAATGTGATGTGAAACGGTTAGCCAAGGATACATATACAATAAGGAATCCTGGAGCCATGTTTGTCTTCATTTGCCATGTGGTATATATATACTTATTGGAATCGTTTTAATTGGTGGAATTGAAAAAAAAAAAAAAAGGAAAAGAAAGACGAGCTTCATGCATGACTCTTGTACGAACGGTACACTTAAGTATGTGAACAACGCGCGAACAATCGGGGCCCATCGACGGGTGGGTGCTTGGCAGGGGATATCAGGGTCCCATAATTAGCCTGGCAGGAGCTAATGCTCATATTAAACACTCAAGGCCTAACCTTTAAGGTAGGTGCTTGGCAGGGGATATCGGGGTCCCAAAATTAGCCCGGCAGGAGCTGATGCTCATATTAAACACTCAAGGCCTAACCTTTAAGGTAGGTGCTTGGCAGGGGATATCGGGTCCCATAACGCCCGACAGAAGCAGTCACTCACGAGAACGTAAATGAGAGTTTGAGAATGAAAGACGATTTTAAATGATGAGCAATTCATGTGAAACATCGATGGCCTTATTGGTGACTTGTGAGTAAATCCAAAAGAGTTACGGTCATTCTCTGTTAGAGTTGTTATATTTTATTTATTATAAAACTTGGAGTTGTGGTGCATGAAAAGGATTTGGGGTTGGCGGGTGAGTTTCTTTGTTGTTGAGGTGCGGTACTATTGTTCGACGTGTCATTGCTTACCTTAAGTCCTAACTCTATGTGTGTAATGTGTATATTTTGGTGAGAGGTTGGCTAGTTGTATGAGAAAAGAAAGTGAAAACATTTTGTTGTAGAACCCAAATTTATCTTTAGGTCATTGAAATGGAAATGATAAAGCAAGGATTGATTTGGATAACGCCGTAACGGCAAGCAAAGGCTTTACGAGTATTGGTGTGTGGATGAGAGTGTGTGTTTGAGAAATTGAGTTAAATATTTTCCCTGTGTGAGTATGTTATTTTGAGTTTCACTTTTTGACAAAACAAATATGTCCTTTTTTCGAAAATGCTTTTCCTTGAGATCTGTCTTTACTTTTGCATATAATTTAGGTATGGATATCCCTACGAGCTAGTGTAGCTCACCCTATCCTTTCAGGTACAAATCGGAGGCTATGACATGGGTTGTTGTGCTTGCATGTGATCTTGCATTTTGAAAGCGACTTCACAGAGTTAATTTTGTATCTCTTATAGACTTTATCTCTGGACGAAGAAATTGTAATCTTATTATTTTTTTTTATGAAGGATTCCTTTAAACTCTTAACTTTCTTTTAACGTGATCTAGTGGTTTTAGGCCGTTGGGCCAAGGATGTAAATTTGGAAATGCTTTGGAGTTTGGAGATGATTTGCGAAGAAGGAAATAAAAATGGCTTTTTGGGTAATATTTGTATCATTGTGAGCATTTTTGTTTATCGAAAACCTTTAATATTTATGTTGAAAATCGAGGGCGTGACACGGGTCTCAAAGAGAGACTGCCTACGTATCCCTTTGCAGGGAATCAGGTCAGAACGTAGTTCAAGCAAAGGTTCACTCGTGTATTTTACCTCTCCTTTTACGCTCTAACTTTTGCCTAGAACCGCCTTAACAGGTTTTCGGTCTAGTGAGCTTTTGATTTTGCCTATTTATTTTTGCCTAGACCGCCTCCTTAGGTTTCGGTCTAGCAGGCTGCTCTAACTTTTGCTTGGAATCGCCCACCCTTGTGGTTTTCAATCCAACGAGCATCTCTCAAGGATAGTAATGCTTGAGCTAATCCAGGTTGACCAAGGTACTGAATTCATTGCCGTCGAGGTCGATGAGCCTAGTAGCACCCCCAGATAGGATGGTCTTGATGATGTACGACCCAGAACGCTTCGGCCGAAATTTCCCACGGGGATCGAACAGTGGAGCCCGGATCTCCTTTGTAACCATGTTACCTTCGACCAAACCTCTCGACTTCACCTTCTTGTTAAACGCACGGGCAATTTGACACTGATACCCTTGAACATAATATAGTGCACGGAGCCGTCTCTCGTCAAACAACAGAAGCTCGACAAATCTCCCACTCAGCCACTCAGCTTCTTCGAGACCACTTTCAGCCATGATCCTCAGAGACGGGATCTCAAGTTCAATGGGGAGAACTACTTCCATTTCATAAACCAAAGAGAACAGAGTTGCGCCTGTGGAAGTGCGGATCGAGGTACGGTACCCCCAGAGCGCCAATGGTAATAACTCGTGCCAATCCCTTGCAGACTCAAGGGTCTTCTTGATGATCATCTCAACGTTCTTATTCGCGGCTTCGACTGCTCCATTTGTCTATGGACGATAGGTCGTGGAATGATGGATCTTGATCTTAAATTCCTCGAAGAGTTCCAGGACCCTGCCCTTGAAGTGACTCCCATTATCCGACACGAAAGCCTGAGGAACACCGTACCGGTAGATGATGTTCTTTCGAATGAATTGTGCAACTTGAACCGTTGTTAGGGTCTTGTAAGATTCAGCCTCGACCCACTTGGTGAAGTAATCGATGGCTACCAATATAAACTTGTGGCCGTTTGACGCAGAGGGTCTGATCATCCGAATAACATCAATTCCCCATACCGAGAAAGGCCAGGGCGAGGTCATGCCATACAGTTTAGACGGAGGGACATGCTGCAAGTTTGCGTGAATCTGACACTTGTAGCAACGCCGCACATAGTCAATACACTACGACTCCATTGTAGACCAATAATAACCCTGCCTGAGGATTTTCCTTGCGAGCATGACGCCGCTCATGTGAGGACCGCAGACTCCCTCGTGAATCTCCTCCATTATCCTTGTTGCCTCTACACCGTTCACGCATAGCTTGTGCATTCCGCAGTGAGACCTTCGATACAATTTTCCCCCACAGATGATGTACTGAGCGGCCAGCCGTTGCAAAACGATTTGATCCTTCCTAGTAGCCCTGGCGGGAAACTCTCCGCGCTCCACAAAATTCCAGATATCATGGTACCAAGGTAGGCCATCATCGATGGCGTTGACGTACTCATAAGCGGGCAGATCCCTCTGTTCGATCACAATTGGCCGCATCTTGACCCCTATCGGAAGTTCGATCATTGAAGCCAAAGTCGCCAAAGCATCAGCGAACTAATTCCTCAAGCTGGGAACATGGGTGAAGGTCACCTTATTGAAGCAAGGAATCAGTTCCTCCAGGTCTTAGTGATAAGGCTTCAGCTTTTCCTCACGAACCCTCCAATCTTCATTAGCTTGGGAAACTACCAAGTTTGAGTCTCCGATAACCTCGAGCTTCTCGACCCTAACGCGATTGCTGCTTCCATCCCAACGATGCAGGCCTCATACTCAGCTTGATTATTAGTAACAGCGAAATTCAACTTGAAAGCGATCGGAATATGAGCACCGACGGGCATGATCAGTAACACCCCGATTCTGAATCCCTTCTGGTTGGCAGCCCCATCAAAATAAAGCATCCATACCTCCTCGACCACAGTCAACACATCCTCGTCTGGGAAAGTGAAATCCACATCCTCTGGCCCTTCCACCGGGTGATCGGCCAAGAATTCCGCCATAGCAAGGCCCTTCACTGATTTCCTTGTAACATGCTAGAGATCGAACTCAGCCAGCAGAAGCAACCAACGTGCTAGCTTAAGGGTGAGCGCTGGCTTCTCAAACAGATACTTGATAGGATCCATCCGAGAAATCAACTGCACCGAATAGGCTAGCATGTAGTGTCTAAGCCTTTTGGTAACCCAAACTAGTGCCCAACATGTCTTTTCTAGAGAGGTGTATCGCTCCTCGCTTCCCAACATCTTTTTGCTCAGATAGAAGATGGCTCTTTCGGCCTTGTTTTCCCCTTCCTGTGCTAGCAAGCAACCCATAGCTGTCGGAGTCACAGACAAGTACAGAATTAACGGTCGACCCGGAGTTGGCGGCATCAGCACTGGAGGATTCTGCAAATACTTCTTAATAGACTCGAAAGCGGCCTGGCACTTTTCTGTCCACTCGAACGGGACATCCTTCTTGAGTAATCGAAACAGCGGCTCACAAGTCAGAGTCAGCTTAGCAATTAACCTACTGATAAATTGCACATTTCCCAGAAAACTCCGAACTCCCCTCTCAGACTGCGGAGGCTCCATTTCGAGAATCACTTTGATTTTGGATGGATCCACCTCGATTCTTCTCCTGGTAATCAGAAACCCCAGCATCTTGCCGGCTGTGACCCCAAATGTGCACTTCTGCGGGTTGAGGCGCACATTGTACTTACGAAGCCTTTCGAGAAACTGTCTGAGTGAAGGAATGTAGTCATCCTCCTCCTTGGCCTTCACAATCATGTCATCGACATACACCTCAACCGTCTTGTGGATGAAGTCATGAAGTAGAGTTGTCTGTGCCCTTTGAAAAGTGCAGCCGGCGTTCTTCAACCCAAACGGCATCTTGATACAGTAGTAAGTCCCCCATTCAGTGATGAACGTTGTCTTCTCTTGGTCCTCTGGAGCCATGAAGATCTGATTGTATCCTGCGAATCCATCGACAAATGAGAGCAAAGCATGCCCCGCCGTGTTGTCCATAAGCACATCAATTTGAGGCAAGGGAAAACTGTTTTTGGGGCTTGCTTTGTTCAAGTCCCTGAAGTCGACACAGACTCGAATCTTTCCGTCCTTCTTAGGCACGGGCATGATGTTAGCAACCCATTGGGGATATTCAGCTACCCTCAGAAACCCTACGTCAATCTGCTTGGTGACCTCTTCCTTGATCTTCTGAACCCAGTCTGGCCTCATTCTGCGAAGCTTCTGTTTGACGAGAACAGCCCCTGGCAGTAAAGGAATTCGGTGCTGGACTATTTCGGGATCGATACCAGGCATGTCTACGTGAGACCAGGCAAAAACTTCGGCGTAGTCCTTGAGAGTTTCGATTGTGCCAGTGTGGTTTGCTGGGGACAAAGTGGAACCGATTTGCATCATACGGGGGTCATCCTCATCTTTCAAATTTATTGAAATTACTTCGTCTTTTAGAGGCTGAGCATGCCTTCCATCTTCCCTTTCGATGAGGGAACGCAACTCGGCCGGGATGTTCCCGTCAAAGTCGATTCCTTCATCATCGTGATCGACACAGTTTATGTAAAAGTCAACAAAGTAGTCGGAAGCAGGATCATGCATTTCATAAAACCCAGAGGGGTTGCCAAGTACAGTCAACTCAAACTCAAAGTAAAAGCTATGACGTGGAGGGCCAAGAGGCACAAACTCCGACTCTGAGCTAGACTTAGACTTGACAGACTCTGTGTCAGATTCAGATACATCGTCAATGCATATTAGACGGGGAGTATAGATGCAGTTATTAATACTACCCTTTGCTTCGACGATAAGAGAGGTCGGATCATTGAGAACATCTGGAGAGTCGGGCCCAAGCATCAACACTTCAGCCTCGTCTTCCTTGCCAACCAAACCCACTTGGGAGAACAGCACCTCTAAACCCCCTTGATCGAAAGCTCCCAACCAGTCAGCCTTTTCCTTGATTGCAACCAACTGCCTCTTGAATTCTTTCGCTGCCTGCTCTACTTCTGCTATTTCCTCCTCATCGTCAGACCATGTGTTTGCTGCGAAGATCTCAAAGCCCGGTAGCCAGGTCCCAGTCACTTGATCCCAGAATGGTTCAGCCTGCCCTAGATAAGCAATGCCTCCTCCTTCGCGGATGAAATAGCTGTCAGGGTTACCATAAAGGGTTCGAGGTTTTCCCGTATCTTTCCCTCGTTTGGCCTTTTTGGTAGGGGGAGTGTATCCCAGGCCAAGGTGGCCTTCGATAAAGGGAAAGGCAGGGAATTCAGCGATCCTTTGCTGGTTGATCCCGAGCCCTAAGCCAGGCGTGAATGACATCTTTCTCATGATTTCAAGAGCAGCAGAGCTGATGATAAAGTCGTCATCCATGGCAATGGCTAGGACTGAGCCGGATGTATCAAAAGCGAATCCCCCAAAGTCCGAGTCTTCTTCTCCGTGCATGATCCCTAGAACAGGTGTCCCATCATCCTTGAGCGGGCGGATCCCAGAGTCTCCGCAGATGGTTAAAGTCTCAGTAGGAAGCCCCAGCATGACCTTCTGGTGGAGAGTCGATGGCATGGCCATGATGTCTGATCTATGCAACCAAGGCCTTCCTAACAGCAAGTTGAAAGTAGCGGGGATATCGACCACGTGAAATTCTATATCCATTTCAAAGCCCTCAATATCGAGCTTAAGCAAAGAGTTCCTTCCACTACACGGCGCGTGTTGTCATAAGCCTTGACCGCTAGTTTGGAAAGCGTGAAGTCGGCCTTAGTGAGCCCCAGACGGTAAGCAACCATCATTGGACAGACTTTAATTGCAGACCCATTGTCAATCAGCACGGTCGGCACCCAGTGTCCTTTGCATTTGATAGTAATGTGCAACGGGCGATTATGAGCAGTCCCGTCGACGGGCAGATCCTTTTCAGTGAAAGTGACAGAATGCTTAGAGAGCAATGGTAAAACCAGGGCGACCATGGCCTCGGGGGTGATGTCGGTTGGAACGGTAAGACGGTCTAGCACTGCAGACAACCTTTCTCGATGCTCCTTTGAAGATGATATCAAACCCCAAAACGGAGACGGTGGCAGGGATCCTTTCAAGTTGTTTCAGAATAGCATACTCTTCTGGCATTCCGCTAAGAACGACTGGAGTGTTCTTTTGAGCAGAGGGAACGATGGGCCTTTGATCGCTACTGGGATTGTATGAGCTCCCACCCGAAAGATTCGGCGATTGGAAGACTCGGCCGCTCCTAGTAACATTGGCAACCTCCCACCAAGGCGATGTGTCCACAAAATCCCAGAAATCCGCGGGCACTTCTTCTAGCTTGCTCTTCCCCTTGTTGATTGATGCAACCTGATCCGGAGCAGTAACCGATTCCAAATCACTCATGACCAATCCTTCCCAAAAAGCCGGATCTTGAGCAGCAGCCTCCTCAAAAGGTGTTCCCGGGTTGGTGACGAACGGTACATCCCAGAAACCTCCATCGACCAAAGCAGTGTTGACGGTCAAGATTTCATCCCCAACCTGCATGTCGACCACTTTGTCATCCTCCCAAAAGTCAGCCGGGAGAGGGTTCTTATTTAGATCTGTAACGACCCTGATTTTTGGTCGTTAAAAATTTCGTTAAATATTTGAATTTTATTCTAATTTCCTTGTAATTTGTCATAATTACATTTTTGCCCTTGAAAAATTATTTCTTGGCACTTCAACCCATTTGGCAAGCCTAGTTAGTTTTTAACCGTCCGGTTGGAGAAACTAAGCTAGGAAGTTATCTAGTTACTTTTCCCTAACTGCAAAATGACCGTTTTGCCCCTCGTAGACCCTTTGAACCTTTTGAACCCTAGACTAAGAATTTGGATATTCTTTTTCTTTTAATTATTTTGGATATATTCTTTGTCCATTGGACAATAAATGTTAGGGAAACTATTATCCATTGGATAATAGAAACCCCAATTGTTTATATTAAATGTCTACTTGATTAAAGTACTATGAATAGTAAAAAGTAACTTTTTGATTACTTTAAAGTACCTTTTTAGATTATTTTATTATATAATCTCCCTAGCAACTATTATCCATTGGATAATAAAAGTTAGGATGGTTATTACCCATTGGGTAATAGGTTGTTCTTCCACCTAAGTACATGGGTGGATTAATTTAATATTTTCTTTTAACCCCATGTGCCAAAGTACCCATTATTTTAAAATAAAAGTACTTAATATCAAGATTTCCCAAAATACCCTTATTTATGATTTGTTAGGGTTTTGATACATAAGTACATGTGTATATATTACTCTAGTACTTGGTGATTTCTTATTGATTAGTTTAAGGGGAAAATCTAGTCTTTTAAAATCCCTTGATCTCATAGTACAAAAGTATCTTTTGTTTAATTGTTTTCTTGTACATTGTATGCATGCATATATATATATATATATGTACTTGAGAGAGAGAGAGAGAGAGAGAGAGAGAGAGAGAGGAGAGAGAGGGCCGAGAGAGAGAGAGAGAGAGGGAGAGAGAGAGAGAGAGAGGAATGAGGAAAGAAGGGATATGGTTGTACCTTGGTTGATCTCCCATTAATCTTCCAAATCCTTGGTGTATCTATTCTTCATTGCTAGGAAATCACCTCCATTGTACTCTTGTATACACCTTGCACTTGTTTAAACCATTAGATCTTGTACCAATATCTTTCTTGCCCACCAAGGATCCATCCTAGCCATCCAAGTGATCTAAGAATCCAATCTAGTACAAACATATCCATGCAACCTAGGATTTTCCCTTGATTTGTGCTTAAAAGTTGGATTTAATTAGATATACTTCTTGGACACCTTGCAACTTCTTGACCCTTTGATCATGTACCATTCTCATCTCAACCCTCCATTTGATCCAAGAATATCACCAAGGTACAAAAAATAGCCTTACAAGTCTAGGATTAGTTTTGATCTTCCATGATCTCTTGCCAAGTGTCAAGGTGAGACTTAGAGAGAGAGAGAGAGGAGAGGGCCAAGCTCTTGCCTATAAATAGAAGGCCATTCTAAGCCTTTGAACTCACACCTCAAACAATAGCTCTTCCTTCTCTCTAGAAATCATTTTCTGTTTTTCTGGGCAGCCACTGTCCCGTCGGAAATTCCCCATTTTCTCCTGCCTAGAGTAGTTTTTAGGACCAACTTCCTTCTGGAAAGTTGTAGAGCACTTCGAAACCTTGAAGTTAGGCTCAAGAATCACCCCAATCGGTTAAGAAATGACCCAGATATCATCATCCGAAGTTCAGTGAAAAATCTGGATTTTCATTTCTGGACAGCTTACTGTCCTTTGCTTCATCCCCATTTTTCTCCAACCTAAGTTCGTTTCTAGGATTAACTTCCTTCTCGAGAGTTGTAGAGGGTTTAGAGAGCTTCGTTCTCGACCCAAGAACGACTCCATTCAGCCAAAAATTGACCGAGTTACTGCCGTCCGAAGTTCGGTCCAGATTCGGGAGAAATTTCCACCTAGCTTATTCGGCCCCGACTAGTTTCGGATCAAGGTAGGATACTCTTACCCTATTCCTATGTATATGTAAGATCTCGTATTCTTCCATTTTTAAGTGAGCTATCTTTATTTACTTTCCATTTCAAATATTTGTATTTTGATCTTGAAAATGATTATGAGCATGCTTATGTGAGTTGTTTGAGTTACTTGTGATATATTATAGAGTTGGATGATCTTGTTGGATTACGATGAATGATTTGTTGTTTACGTATGTGATATGTTTTACCACGGAGTCTTGCATGTAACGAGACACGAGAATCGAGAATGTAGAAACATGACACCTAGGGTGTGTTTGAAAGGTTGAAATGTTTTGAAAACCACAATGTGGCCGGACTTGCCCATTGTGTGAGGTGTGTGTGTGTTCCAATGGGAAACCGGAGCAGCGGAACCATTGTGAGGGTGTGTGCCAATGGGAACCCGGAGCGGCGGAACCATTGCGCGTTCCCATGGGAACCCGGAGCAGCGGAACCATGGTGAGGTATAGCTTGGTTATCCGTGGAGAGGAGCCAATGCAATGTGTGCCAATGGGAACCCGGTGCGGCGGAACCATTGTGAGGATACTCGGGAACCCGGAACGGCGGAACCGAGGTTGGGTGTGTATGGCTTGGTTATCCGCGGTACGGAGCCAATGTCAAATGATTTTTGAAAGGCTTGGTTATCCGCGGTACGGAGCCAATGCAAATGTTTTGAAAGGTTGTTTTGTAAGTGGAAAAGGAAGACACGGTCTACGATGAGTCGCATAGGAGAAATCGAGAAATCGAGAAATCTTGGACACCAACGTTAGACGATTAAACGAATATGATTATGTGATTGTTAGTTGTAAGGTTGGTGGGTAAGATTTTCCTATTGAGCGTTGTAGCTCATGGTGTTGCCTTTTTGGTGACCCTGACATATTATATCGGTGGCGACGCTGGTATAATGTGTCAGACTTTGTAGATGATCAAGATGGACAGTTCATTTGGAGGCATCCGGAGCTGAGGAGCAGGCTAGGATGAAGAACAAGAGGAGCTGTAGTTAGGAAGCCTTAGTTTCCTTTCCTTTTGTAATAAAGTACTCCTGTGGGGGTTATGTTGTAATAAGAGCTAGACTCTATTTTGAAATTTCAATAAAATTGTTTTATTTAACGTACCCTAATTTTGGGGGCGTTACAAGATCGATGATTTCATCCACATCGCACAGATCATCAGGCGGTGCATTGAGAACCATGATCGAACAGTCGTCACTTGGAGCTACTAACGGACACGGCTATTCCAAAGGGACAATGTTGACGGTTGGATTGGCCCCAAGGTCATACTCGTGAATAGCATCCGAGAGCGCGTCGATCAGAGGCAGAAAAGCTCCCAGCCGGCGAGGCTCATCAGAAACGCCTTCCTTTTCGACATAGAAGTCCAAGTACTGCTCGTCTATGCCATTGTTGGTGCCAATTTCCCCTATGTTGAGGTCCTGGAGTTCGACTGGTTGTGCAACATCGGGCTCCGCACCCCACACATATTCCTTGTCCTCTTCTTTGGGCACGACCGGCTCTGGTTGGTAGAAGAGCATGAATAGTGACAGGCCATCTAGCGGATCGGCTCGTGCTGCAATCCACTCCTCCTCCCATTGGTTTAGCTGCTCTTAATCAACAACCGGATTCTGAGGGAAACTCAAGTGGTATTATTCATCCCAATCGTGGGCAAGCTCTTCCCATTCGTTCGCCTTGTCTTCCAGGTCCCACCCGACGGCTAGCATATTGACACTGGAATCCTCCGGAAAAGCCACGACAAGTTTGGGGTAGCAGGTTGAGGTTATATGGTCAGTGGGGTTGAATATGGTGGAGCTAGGCTGGATTATAGTGGAGGCAAGGGTTATCTGGTTGATTTGAGGGTGGCTGTTATGCTACGGCATGGAGTTGGTAATCACATTAGGCTTAGGAGGGGTGGGAATGGTTCCACTGTCCACCAAGTCTTGTATCGCATGATGGAGGCGATAACAAGAGTCAGTGTAATGACCGGGCATCTGGTGATAGACGCAAAAAGCATTCGGGTTATGGCTAGGGGATGGATTTTGGGGCAGTGGAGTTGGATCCAACGGCCTGAGGTGACCGGATTTGGTCAATCTTTCTAGCACTTGAGATAGTGGAGCTTCAAACTTGGTGAAGTTCTGGGGTTGGTTGCAGTTTCGGGGTTTTGGAGGGGCTTGAACCTGGTTGATATCAGCAATGTGGTTGGAATCCTGAGTAGCACTGCTGCCGGCAGACATGGCATTGGCATAGCTGTTATTGCTAAACAAAGCAGTGCTGCTCCCTGTGTAAGCACGAGTCTTAGCCTTGGATCCCGAGGAGGAGGAAGGAGTGTCACTTCGTGGCAGAACCCCAGTTTGGAGAGCTTCTTCAATAGCAAGGCCAGATTCGAAGAAGGTATCGAAATTGGCCCCTTGAACTAGCACCAGATTCTTGGCGAAATCGGGCTGCAGATTGCGGGAGATAATGCGGATCTGATCCTTCTCACTCGGCCGATCGGTTATGATGGCAGCCTTGGCCCTCCAACGCTTGATGAAGTCCGCGAAAGACTCCTTTGCATTCATCTTGGTTGACTCCAACTCCCGAGTGGTCATTTTGAGTTGGGCATTGTAGCTGTACTGGGCATTGAAAGCTGCGTCGATGTCTTCCCACGTCCTGTGCTTGGAGATGTCAAGAGACAAGAACCACTAAAAAATGGGTCCGGCCAACGTCTGAAGGAACAACTGAGCCATTGCCTCCTCTTCAACCCCATGCAGCTTCATCGCACCGTGATAAGCTAACAGATGAGTTTTCGGGTTGCCCGTCCCATCGAACTTCGCAAAGTCCGGCATTTTGAACCTCTCAGGAAGCCTTGCATTTGGAAAAGGGCAGAGACGATCCATGTCCAATCCTCAGGCGCTGATCCTTTCGGACTTGGAAACTGCTTCTTCCAATTTGGCCATCTTGGCGATTAGGGCAGCCATCTCGGGATTCACAACAGGCTACTCGGCTGGAATGTCCTCCCCGGCTGGGATTTCACGCTCCTGTCTTTCCCCCTCTATCCTGGCGACTGGGAGCCTTTCGTTGATGAGAGCCTGCAGATTGGCCATGGCAGTATCGGCCTGGTCAGCCCTTTACTGCATGATAGCCAAATTGTGCTGGAGATCGGCTAAAACTGTAGCAAGATTCGGTGGCGGAACGTCTGCCATGTCTAGGACCTCTGTCTTGACCAGCTTTGGAGTTACGGGAGGAGATGGAGAGCACGGAGGAGATTCGTGCGGAGTTGTTGGTGGTGAGTCCTCCCTTGACAGAGTGCAGAGCTGAGCCTCCGTTGTGATGGGCAGAAAACCAATCCCCCAAACAATCCCTCGAACAGACCCAACAGACATTCCCAAGCAGGTTTGGCCCTTGATTTCGAAGCTTCTCATGATTCAGCTAAACAGCAAAATATAAGAGCTCAATGACAGCCTGCAACGGTTTATTTTGAAAGAATTTGAAATAAATGAAAAATGAGCATGTCAACGTCGTCGGTGTCCTCCTAGACTCTAATACTAGAGGGAGTCCAACTCATGTTGTTCGGACGCTGCCATAGAATTCTCGGATTTCTTTTCGACGGTGTATCCTTATTTGAGTCGATTGACATTAAGAGATGTCAAAACAGTCTAAGCCCTTGACTGCCCCTTTCTCGAAATTTCAACTTTGGAGGTCGGAACAACTCGGTGTAGATGACGTGATACCATAACCGAAGTGGCGTAAGCAGCACTGTGCCGGAGCCTTGACGGTGTAAGTGATTAGCACTTTAACCTGGATGGTGTAAGTATCACAACATTCTCTCCGGTATTCCTAATTTTTCCGTTTGCAACTTTGACTGGGTTTAGGCAAGAGACTAAAACAGTCTTGATTTCCCAAAGTCTTGCGGACCCAAGGATTTTGAAAATTGAAAACGCGCAATATCGGGATGCACGACTCTTCATCGGTCCACGGCAGCGTACTAACAGCCACGAGGTAGACTCAAGACCAACCTAAAAGCCACCCTAGCATGCTCCTATGCAAAACGGAATGAATGTATGTACAGGCATGCGATAAGGAAAGCGGTAACACATAGACAGTTTATGGGGGTTAGATGCAAGTAATCCTACCCTGCAGGTTCCTATCTTAGTTTGAAAGGTTCTAGTGCTTTGTACGCATGTAGAGGCCGGTTTTGGTTTAAAGGGGTTCCTTTGACTAGAGCCGCGGTATACCTCCCACTGCAATGCGTGTAGCAAATCGATGGTCGAACGGTATTATGACTCATCATCGTCCAAGGTTGCTGGGCGTTCGAGGACCCCGGGCTCCAGTAAACTGTGCCGGTTACCTAAAACACCTCAACGGGGCTAGCCAACATTGATGCAAATGGAGAATGCCGAAAAATGATCAAATGAAAGAGAAATGCAAGATTTCGGAAATACCTTTTGAAACTTGGCTCACTTTCATTAATCAATACTTGGAGAAAATTACATAAGCGAACAATAGTAAAAGCCCCAGTTCAAAATGGTCGGATGCTGAGATCTTGTTACGTTACCATTCCGTTCTTCAGCAGTGCGAAGCGTACTGTTTTGACAAGCTTTTGAAAATTGTTCTTTTATGTATTAATCGCTAAATACCAACCAATGCAATGTTCCCCAACAGAGTAGCCACTGTGGGCACACACCCAAAAAAGGTTTCATCCAGGAAATTTGGGTGCGGCCCTCTTTTTGAAAAGCGCGGCGAAACGCTTCGATTCAAAGTCGCCACTCGGGTTTTAGCGGTGAGGCACCCAATGAACCGAACTCGAAAACGTTTTTGCTACGTTTTGCTTTGATTTGAAAACGGTTTTGTTTGATTTGAAGAGGCGCAGACTGGTCCGTCGTCACCTTCGATATCTGAGGTTCGGAAGCCAGGTTATGAGAGGGGAAGGGTTTTATGGCACCCCTCTCGCCCAATCCAGGGATCGGTCTCTACTCAGGCATTTTGTAAAATACTTGCATTTTTCTCTCATTTGATCATTTTTAGCCAGTTAGAGTGGGGGAACAGTTCAGGGGATTAATACTGTAATAGCTCGCAATTTATATGACAAAATGTTCATGAGCCATGATTTGCTTGAATTGAATTAACATAAGAACATAGATTGAGAACAAGCACCGTGAACAGTTTCAATGAGATGATGTACGCTGCTTTTTAGGCGCGTGAGCAGACAGCATACTGGCACGCAGTGGCTAAGCCTCTGCACGCCACCATGCCGTGCGCACGCCACCAAAGAGCTGGCGTACACTACCCTTTTGTTTATTCACAGTCTTTACTCTCAACCCACTGGGCTCTGGAACGGACTAACGCACACCCAGAACAAATCACGCAGTTTATAAGACAGCTTATGTATATATTACAGACAGGCAGAAAGGATTGAAGCCATGAAAATAAACAGGAAACCCTATAAACAGAGTGGGGGAACAACAAAAGGCCAGGATTGAGCTACAATGCAAGGGCCAGGCAGTGGACCCTAGCCTACATGCCATACGCCACTCTTGAGAGTCCGTACGCCAGGTTTGCCTTTTGTTCAGTGTTTGGCTTTACATCATCTGGGCTCTGGAACATGACCAGAAACACCCTAGAGGCCTTATAAAGCAAGAAAGGAATGTATATTGAAAGCTACAATTAAACAGTTCTAAAATACAGAAAGCAATAGACTGGTTATTAGCATGCTAAAGTGATGAACATGAAATACGGACAACAGGCAGACAAACCATGCTCCCCACGCCATCAGTGCACGTACTGCCATGGTTCGCGTACGGCCTGAATATGCTGGCATGCGCCATGTTTCGTCTCTTACTATTGTTTTATTTTACCAGTAAACGGCCAGGACTAGTATCAGTTACTAGCCAGGACCTTTCTGGTTCCCCTCAGGGGCTGAAAACAGAAAGCCACGCAAAGGTGGTATACCTTTGGTGTAAGGGATGGAAGGTGGTTTGAGCTTGGAGGTTGAAGATGGAGGCTGGATGGTGACTGATCAGTAATGTGGGTATGAGGTGCTCCTCTTCCTCTTACTATTTCAATGGAGAAGAAAGAACAAGAGAAAGAAGAGAGAGAGAGAACTTAGGCTATTGAATGTGGTTAACCCCTTGCAAATGAATGCAATGGGGGGTATTTATGGAGGGGAGATGACTGAGATCAGGGCTGATCAGCTGGGGTTAGGGGTTTGGTTAGGTTAGAGGGAGCCTCCCATGCATTTAATGCATGGGACTTGTTGATGGGTTGTGTAGGAGAGAGAAGGGGACGTCACCTGCAGAATGCAATGATCAGGGGGCTCTGCATCGTACTAGGGTGGTTACAAAGTCCCGAGCACGTGATAAAAACCGGTGATTTGACTGGCCTTGACCATGCGTACGCCACCCATAGACCGGCGTGCGCCAGTCAAACTGAGTCAATGGTCGATGTCCGACACGTGGCAGTTTCCTGGCGCACGCCAAGTGAAAGCTGGCGTAAGCAAGTAAGGTTTTGCTGGGGGCCATATGGCTCTGGCTTTGAAGGGATTTGAAAGGATTTGAAATGGGTTTGAAAGGGGAACATCCATAGCTCAAAGCTCAAGACCTTCCATCGACCTCAGAATGTTTTCAACCTTTTTATCATCATTAGGGTAACAAAAGACCGCAAAATGCGCTGATCCGAATAGTCCAGAATAGGGTGTCTACAATGGGTACTCAGTATAAACCACAACCTTACGGCTCTTGAAATAATGTGGCAATTTTCTAGTTACTGTCCTTAACGCCAGGGCCAACTTCTCAAGGGGCAAATATCTCGTTTCTGCATCTAATAATGTTTTACTCACATAATAGATAGGGATTTGCTCGGATCCCTTGTCCCTAAACAATATTGCACTTATAGCATGTTCAGAAACAGCCAAATACAAAACTAAAGACTCACTTGGCTCTGGAGTTTACAAAAGTGGAGCATCAGCCGAGTACTTTTTCAGATCCTAAAAAGCCTGCTCACACTCTGCTCCCCATTCAAAATCTTCCCTTTTCTTTAACAATTGAAAGAAAAACCTACACTTATCACTAGACCGGCTGATGAATCTATTAAGGGCCACGGCCATTTCAGTTAGTCTTTGGACCTCCTTCGTAGTCCTTGGACTTTGTAGCCCTTGTAAGGCTACTATTTAATCAAGGTTTGCTTTAATCCCTCTTATGGTCACAAGGTGTCGTAAGAACTTTCCAAAACCAACTCCAAACACACATTTCGAGGCGTTGAGTTTTAGTATATACTTCCTCAGGATTTCGAAGGTTTCCTTCAGATCCGATATGTGTCCCTGTCTGGTGTTACTCTTTACCACCAGATCATTTATGTAAACCTCCATAGTCTTGCCAAGCAGCTTTTTGAACATGATGGTCGCCAGTCTTTGATATGTTGCCCCTGCGTTCCTCAATCCAAAGGGCATGACGTTATAGCAATATAACCCTCGTGGTGTAATAAAAGAAGTTTTCTCCTGATCAGGCCCATACATAGCAATTTGATGATATCCTCGATATGCGTCGAGGAAACTAATTTGTTCTTATCTAGCAGTTGCATCAACCAACCAGTCAATTATTGGGAGAGGGAAGCTGTCCTTTGGGCATGCCTTGTTTAAGTCTATAAAATCAACATAGACACACCACTTTCCGTTCTTCTTCTTCACCACTACAGTGTTGGACAACCACTCTGGATAATATACTTCCTATATTGCTTTGGCTTCCAACAAACGTTCTACTTCTTTAATAATAGCATTGACGTGTTGCACAGCTGCCCTTCTCTTTTTCTGAATCACCAGCTTGTGCTGAGAATTGACATTCAAGTGGTGGCAGATCACATTTGCGTCTACCCTGGACATCTCTTCTGGTATCCATGCAAATATGTCGACATGGTTTTTCAAGAAGCTTAGCAGTTTGGCCCCTTCTTCTGCTAGTAGTGATTCCCCAATTAGAAAATACATTTCAGGATCAGTCTCATTGATCTGTATCTTCTTTAGGCCTTCAATTACTTTTTCAGCTGGATTACGTCCGACATCCTCAATAGTCGGATGATCTGGTACTTCCACTGTGTGCACCTGGTGGGCTTTTTGGGTTTTCTTAATGATAGAAATCAAGCACTGTTGAGCCACCTTCTAGTTACCCTTGATTTTCTCGATCCCATTGGACCCTGGAAAATTCACCATTTTGTGACAAGTAGAAGAAACGACCCTCATCTTATGCAACTAGGTCCTCCCTATAATTGCATTATAGGAAGATCATCTACAACCAAAAAGTCCGTCCTTAAACTTATTGAGCCTGCCCGAACAGGTAGTGTCACCTTTCCAAGGGGCCAAACTACTCTAGCACCAAACCCAACCAAGGGTGTTGTAGATTGCTCCAAGTCCGTCTGGGCCAAATGTAATTTCTTGAATGCATCGTAGTACAATACCTCTGTACAACTCCCTTAGTCCACCAAGATTCTTTCAATGCCATACTCCCCAATTCGTAGGTTTATGACCAAAGCATCATTGTGGGGCACTTGAACTTTTCCTAGGTTCTCATCTATAAAAATTATGCCCTCATTGGCAGTCATTGCATATATCATTCTCTCACCCTCTCTTTTTTCCCAACCGCATAACATGTTGTTCATGCTTGACTTGCCTCTAGAGCAATCTAACCTCACTTCTCATATAAGGCATGGCCAACCCATGTATCATATGGATTACCCCCTTAGTATTCTGCTCGTAATCCAACTCCATGGCTTTCCCTTTATCTTTGGATCTTCCTGGATAAATTCCTTGAGATAGCCCCGAGAGACTAAATCATCAAGGTGCCTTTTGAACATTTCACAGTCTTCAGTCATGTGGCCCCAATCATTATGGTAGCTACAGTGCTAATTCGTAGCACCTTTTGCATCTTTATCTCCACCTAGACTTGGGGGCCATTTGAAGTACGGCTGATTCTTTATTTGATAAAGAATCCTATAGATGGGTTCCTTCCAAACTGTGATAATAGAAAAGAAAGATTTAGGATCAAGAGCTTGCTTCTCTTTGTACGACTCTTTCTTAGCCTGCCCATATTCTTTTCTTTCTCGATAGGTCTTAGGTTCTGGTTTATCAACTTTCTTTGTTGATAACTTAGGCTGTTCGGCCACAGCCTTGCCATCTTCGTGAAGTATATCATCTTCCATTCTGGCATGTTGTTCAATCTGCTCCATCAGCTTAGCCAATGTTGCTACCGGATGCATATTCAACGATAGAAGCAACTCTCTCCGAACAAGCAAGCCTATTTTAAAGGTTGCTATGGCATACTCTTCACTGCAACTTTCAATCTCGTTGAAAGTCTCTCAGTACTTCTTAGCGTAATCCCTAATTGGCTCGCTTTCCGCCTGCTTCATGGTGGAAAGGCTTTCAAACGTTTTTAGGGCTCTTCTACTTGTCAAGAACCGATCAGTGAATTCCTCGACCAACTGTCTCCATCCATGTATGGAGCGTAGGGCCAGTTTATGGAACCAAGACAAGGCCACTTTCCCGAGACTTGAAGGGAACATCTTTCACAAGATGGCATCATCCCTGTCATGCATAAACATAGCTTGTTAGTAGTGCTGTATGTGAGCCATGGGATCCGCGTTTGTCTCGTAAAGAATGAATGTACCGTGCTTCACTCTGCTTGACAACCTGGCCTCTTATAGCCTTCTTGCAAAGGGGGAAGCCGCTATGTTGCTTAGGGCCTTCCATGCTGCTTCTCGTGCAGTCATCGTTTTGTCTTCAAATTCCTTGGTTTTGCAAGCTGTAGTCTTGGCCCAATCAGCATCAGGCCTCTCGTACCTGTCTCGGTGATGTTTTCTGGTCCCCTCCTCTTCGCGGGTGAAACTTTGGCTTCTGCTCTTCCTTTTTCATGAAGAAGCCCTTCGCCTTTCTGATGTCTGGCTTTTACCTCTGCTCCTCCTTTTTTGTGGAGAAGCTTCATATCGCCTTTTTGTGGACTACGAGAGCCTGCCTGTCACTCCTGGAATTCCTTCGTGAAAGTCCAGAATCTTCTGGGTGTTCTCGTACCTGTTGTAGCTCTCGAATCTCATACTCCCGCTTTTTGATTAAACAAGCGTATTCCTCGATTTCTTTCCTCTTTTTATCGAGGATATCCTCACTATTGTATACACTCCGTGAATGTAAATCCGACTCTCCTCTTCGGTGGGACTTGCTCCTTCTCGTGGAGCCTGTGGCCGTCTTAACCCCTTTTTCCTTGGAGTCATTTGGGAATATCTGAGGATCATCTATACTTGTTGTTTTCCAGCCATGCCTACTGGTGGGCTTTTTCAGAGCACCTAGTGGGGACTTATCTCCTCCCCCACCTAACTGATCCTTCATATTAAAAGGCATGGCTGGATTTTCTTCCACCATGGTCGTTTTTCAACTGGAAATTCTTTCGTTTCCCTCAAACGGCGCCAATTGTAGGGGGATGAAAACAATTGGTGCTTAGAACAGCACTAGATTGCAACGGTTACTTGTGCCTCTTCGTCGGAACCCTAGTTCGTCGCCGGAACCATAATCTGCAAAACAGACAAAGGGTGAGCGCACCTTTGCCTCTCATGGCAAAGGCCCTCCGATGCCTAAATTAGTATCACATACTAGCAATAAACCCTAATTATCAGTAGGAAAATAAAGAACGAGTGCAATTCTCTGTATAATGCGTACCTTTTACCTCTAAGTGAACCTCCTTTATATAGGCATACGTATGCTTGCTGCCCACGTATCCCTATGGCCCTAGGACTCTTATCTCGTATAGGAACCCATTATATCTTGGATTCTTGTTCCCTTATCGGTTCATTTACCTGAGTCTTTTCAAGACTTTTTTCCATAATTGGCCGAACCCATTCATGTTGGGTGTCTTTCCTAGATCCTACATACTCGGGATCTCATTCTTTAAGGGATAACACTGCTCTGGAACCTTCTAGAGCGTTCATGCCGCCTCAGCATTTAAAGCTGCTTCCTCAATAGTTCTTTTCCCTGTTCGGCCATCTCATAGCCAAACAGTCCATCTGGACCAATGACCTCATAAGCAACTGGTCCTTTATCATTATATTTGGACAAAGGACTTCACATGTCTTTTGTCCTTGTATGCTGAACAGACTGCCTGGACCAATGACTCCTCATGTCACTGGTCCTCATCGCCATTCATTGCCCTAACCGGCGGTGCAATTTGTTGTATTCATCACGTGTTCCCTTACACCACGTGTTCGGCTACTAACTGTATTTGTTTGGGAATATCTCCCAACACAAGTGAGTGCACATTGGAGGAGATTGAGCGGTTTACGTGACCAGATCTTGAGTTGGAGCTGCTTTTCCAAGCGGGTGCTGACTATGCAGAGTACAAGGCTCCGTATTGAATGTAGAGCTTTGAGATTCACGCTGCCTGGGAGGCGTGGCAGCAAGCGCGAGGTGGTTGAAAAGCCAGGGGAGGAAGAAGAGGAGATGGAAGAAGAGGAGGTGAGGGCCCCTGTGGTGGTGGCACAAGTCAGAGTGGAGCAAGGTTGCCCACACTTTCTTGGACAATGGATGTGGTGACCGCCCAGGGAGTCCTTGGCCTGGTGGAGGTTCCACGTCCTTCAGTTGAGCCTCCGAAGTATGCTAGGGAAATGGCAGCGGCCATGATGGGCTTGGAGCAGCTCGTGCAACAGTATGCTATGGGCCACTCCCCGCTAGTGCTGACTCATGTCGAAGGAACGATGGTAAAACCCTTAACTCTTAGTTTCTTATCCTACTTTTACTATTCTTATCCATTGTTAAGGTGCAAATGTTATATGAGTGTTATGCTATTGCAGGCTAGAGGAGGGGCTACACGGGGATTACACCGGAAGTCTATTCGCATGCCCGAGCAACAAGCCTCTTTTGTTGGCTCTCGGGAGGAATGACCGTTGAAGAGACAGCGACACTCTGGCGATATCGAGGAGGAGCCCATTGCTGTTTCAGACGAGACCGAGGAGCCTACAGATATTGATCTGGAAGATACTTCTAGGAGTACCATGCCCGGGGTTGCTATTTCGGACGAGACCGAGGAGCCTACAGATATTGATCTGGAAGATACTTCCAAGAGTACCATGCCCAGGGTTGCTGTTTTGGACGAGACCGAGGAGCCTATAGATATTGATCTGGAAGATACTTCCACGAGTACCATGCCCGGGTTACACGCACTTAGGAGGTTGCTAGCTCTGAGGCAGAGGAGAAGGTCTTTGAAGAAGACAAAGAGGAAGGTGAGGATGGCGATGAGGATGAGGATTAAGTTCCCTCTTTTGCTTTTTGCCTTTTGGAGGAGCCTGTGCACTTCCTTTTGTTGGGTGCTTGTTTACCCTTGGTAGATAGGGTTTTGAGCATGTTTTGCTATATACTTCGACTCACAGATGCAAAGAGATTTATCTATCAACGCATTTTCAATGCCTTTGCTAGTCAATTTCTGTTAATGCTGCTGTACAAAAAAGGTTTGAGCAACTAAGACAATTTTCCCGAATGTACAACTAGTCCTTAATCATGAAACTGAGCCCGATATAGGGTCTACAAAAGGGAATAAATTGACAAATGAATAGAAATCAAAGAAGCATTTGAAGAAGCTTCAAAGAATTGACATTATATTTGAGAATTTACACAAATGGCTATGTTATAAGCTTAACGACGATCCCAAAACTTGATACGCGAGCCAGAAGTTTGACCTTATGCCTGGAACATATCCGCAGACTAGAAAAATGTAGACTTTAAAAGATACCATCTCCAATTTTGGACTTGAGACTTGAACCGGAACTTGGACTAAGTCACTTTTGACCATTGTGAACTGCGTGACTCGAAGAAATAACTTGAAATAATTCAAAACATGATTTGACATCTCGATATGACTTAGGAATGGGATTTTATTGACTTTTTGTATCATGACTTCAAATTTCAACAGTTGACCCGAGGCGAAACATTCTTGAAGTCCCAAATACTTGTTGGAACATATTCTGCTGGTTGGCGATGGCCCACGATACCTCAAATCAGTTCCATACCCTTGCTTTCAAAAACTGCAGAAATGCAGACATAATATGCCGTGCGTCTTTGTAGAACACCATGCGTCATGTTGCCAGATCTCACAGGGTATGTAACGCCCCTAATTTTAGGTACGTTAATGAAAGAAATTTATTACAGAAATAAGCGAGTCACTGCTCATTATTACAAAACGGCTCTCATAGGAGCATTTGAAATTCAAAAGACAACAAAAGGGAACTAAGAAGTCCTATTCTACGGCTCCTCTTATTCCTCCAACCTAGCGAGTTCTTCGGCTCTGTACGCCTCCAAGGTGAATAGCTCGCCCTGTTCGTCTATCAAGTCTGACATATTATACCGGCGTCGCCACCCATATAATATGCCAGGGTCACCACAAAGGCAACACCATGAGCTACGAAAGCTCAATAGTATAATCCTACTACTAGCATCGATTTCCACATGATAGGTGCATAAGCAGGGAAATAAAGACAATACTGATAACATGTTT
The DNA here is from genome assembly GCA_019656275.1 of Rhododendron kiyosumense. Classification (NCBI taxonomy): domain Eukaryota; kingdom Viridiplantae; phylum Streptophyta; class Magnoliopsida; order Ericales; family Ericaceae; genus Rhododendron; species Rhododendron kiyosumense. The sequence continues at coordinate 31,594 of BPLS01029137.1, read as the reverse complement.
ACATTCGCTTGTAACTACCGTTAGCGTTTGACTCATCGTTAACCTTTTCATTGTAACCATTTATCAAAAACACCTTTTTAACTCACCCAACCTCGATTCCGCTGTTCCGGGCTCTCGAGTATCCTCACAATGGTTCCGCCGCACCGGGTTCCCATTGGCACACATTGCATTGGCTCCGTAACGCGGATAACCAAGCCATACACACCCAACCTCGATTCCGCCGTTCCGGACTCTCGAGTATCCTCACAATGGTTCCGCCGCACCGGGTTCCCATTGGCACACACACACACTTACATAATACCCTTGAAATAGTCATTACGTAGTTTCGAAGATATTTTCCAACCCGGAAAACACAACAACCTTGTTAAACACACCCTAGGTGACATGTTGCTACTTTCTTGGTTTTCGTGTCACGTTTGCATGCAAGACTCCGCGTGTGGGACTTTTTCATACAATATGCATTCATTCCAACTTCGAAATAGTATAATAAGAACATCTAACTCACGTAGCATGCTTGAATACCATAAACAACATAGTCATGTATTCTTACTTTTCAAACAACGATCAAAGTCACCTTTAAGCATATAAAAAGTAAGTAGAGATTCACATAGTAAGATTTCAACTACTTTACAAAAATAAAGTGAGCAATTGAAAACTTAGATAAGGATCACTACCGTTCTCCTAGGCGGTGGTTTGGACGTCGGTTGAATTTCGGCAGCGTAACGGCCCTCCGATTGCTTCGAAAGGAAAAGTTTTGGAATACTTTTCCTAGAAACAACTTCCTAGCTACTACTACACTACTTTTAAGATCGTTGGGTG
>BPLS01029137.1:0-30765 GCA_019656275.1 Rhododendron kiyosumense | reverse complement strand
GTTTTGGAAGTGGTTTGGTGGTTTCGCTCAAGAACTCACAAGAACAAAGAGAGTTTTGAACTTAGAACAAAGAAACTTGGAATTCTAGAGAGAAGGAGGAGCTAATTGCTTTGACGTGTGATTTTCAAGTGAAGAATGGCTCTCTATTTATAGGCAAAGGGTGCCCCCTCCCCCAAGATGGCCGGCCCTCTCTCTCTCTCTCATTTCCCCAATTTTTAAATCAAATCAAATCCAACTTTTATGGAAAAATCAAAGGAAAATCCTAGGTTTGCATGGCTATGGTGTACCTTGGTGAGATTCTTGAATCAAATGGAGGGTTGAGATGAGAATGGTACATGATCAAAGGGTTGAGAAGTTGCAAGGTGAATATTGGAGTACAATAGAGTTAGGATTCGATTTGGAAGAAAATAAATCCCAAGGATTTGAAGTACAAAAAAAATCAAGCCAAGATTTACATCAAATCTCCCTCCCTCTCTCTTTCCTCTCTCTCTCCTCTCTCTCTCTCTCTCTCTCTCTCTCTCTCTCTCTCTTGCAGGGTACACACATATATATATGCATATATATGTCATACAATGGGAGAAAATCAAATAAAGAAAGAGTTTCTTGGTACTTTTGAAATCCAAGGTAGATTCAATGCTAGGATTCACTTACCAACTCATAAATCAAACTAGGGTACTTTAGGCAATATAATATACAATTAGGTACAAATATATACATACACACATATATATATATATACAAAGGTGGTTGAAAATCCCAATAAAAAATAATAAAAGGGGTACTTTAGTAACTATGCACTTTTGATTAAAATAATAGTACTTTCCCATGTGATTAAAGAAAATGATTAATTAAATGATCTAATAGTACTTTGAAAGATTTGCTCTATTGTCCAATGAACAAAACTTCCCCTAACATCTATTATCCAATGGATAATAGTTATTAGGCCACTTAAAATAATAAAATAATCAAAAGGTACAATAAAGTAAGTATACTTTTTAATATAAACAAATGGGATTTTATTACCCAATGGATAATAGTTTCCCTAACCATCATTGTCCAATGGACAAAGAAATAAACCAATTTGATTAAAAGAAAATGAATATTAAAATTTAAAGTTTAGGGTTCATAAGGGTCAAAAGTTCCAACGATGGACAAAACGGTCATTTTGCCAAGACTAGGTAACTTTTCGGTTTAGTTACTCTAACCGGATGGTTAGATGCTAACTAGGCTTGCTAAGTAGGACTAAAGTGCAAGAAATGAAACTTGAGGGGCCAAAGTGCAATTTTGACAAAATACAAGAATTAACGTAATTCAAGCAATTAAAATTAATAACTCGAATAATAAAAATAACCTTTTATTCAATCAAATTCAGAGTTATTACAACCTACCCCCTTTAAACAATTTCGTCCTCGAAATTTGGTGCACGCTAGGATTCAAACAGGTGAGGGTAATTCATTCTCATGGTTTCTTCTCTTTCCCAAGTAGTCTCTCCAGCTCCACGATACTTCCATAAAACTCGAACTAACTTGATCGTCTTGTTACGGATAGTCTTCTCACTTCGGTCTTGAATCTCTATCGGCTCTTCCTCGTACGTTGCATCTTCTTCAATGGAAATATCCTCCCAGTTGATAACGTGAGTGGGCAATGCTAGATATTTGCGAAGCATGGACACGTGAAATACGTTATGCACTCGATCCAGTTGGGGTGGTAATGCCAAGCGATAAGCAACTTTCCCAATCTTCTCTACGATGTCGAAAGGTCCAATGTAGCGCGGGGATAGCTTTCCTTTCCTTCCAAACCTGATGACTCCTTTCTTTGGTCTGATCTTCAGGAACACATGATCTCCCACGGCAAAAGACAAGGGTCGGCTCCTTTTATCCGCATAACTCTTCTGTCGGCTTTGAGCAGTCTGGATCCTTTGCCTGATGGTCTTGACCTTCTCCGTAGTATCTCGCACTATGTCGGGCCCGATCAATCCTGTTTCTCCAGCATCCGTCCAGCATACTGGCGATTGGCAGGGTCGACCGTATAGAGCTTCGTACGGTGCCATTCCGATGCTTGCTTGATAACTGTTGTTGTAGGCGAATTCCACCAATGGCAAATGCTGCTCCCAGCTCCCAGAGAAATCCAAAGCGCAAGCTCTCAGCATATCCTTCAGAGTTTGAATAGTCCTCTCCGTTTGTCCGTCTGTTTGAGGGTGAAAGGCCGTGCTAAGCCTTACGTCCGTTCCCAAAGCTTTCTGCAATCCTTTCCAGAAGTGTGACACAAAGCGTGGGTCTCTCTCAGACACTATCGAGATCGGTACTCCATGAAGGCGTACGATTTCTCGAATGTACAACATGCTTAGTTGCTCCACGTTTTCCGTCATCTTGACTGGTAGAAAGTGTGCAGACTTGGTGAGTCGATCCACAATCACCCAAATAGCAGTATTGGACTTGGCAGATCGCGGTAATCCAGTGACGAAGTCCATTGAGATGTGCTCCCACTTCCAAGTCGGTATTGGCAAAGGTTGAAGGTCTCCTCCAGGTTTCTGATGCTCGGCCTTGACTTGCTGACATACCAAACAGGTGGACACAAACCGTGCTACATCCTTCTTCATTTCTTCCCACCAGTACGTCCTCCGCAGGTCATGATACATCTTTGTACCACCAGGGTGAACTGCAAAGTTCGAATGGTGAGCTTCTCGGAGTACGCTTTCTCGAAGAGTTCCAACGTTAGGCACGAATACCTTTCCCTTGAATTTCAGACTGTTATTCTCCTTGATAGTCCATCCTGGCACCGCCTTTCCTTCTCGGATTCGATGCCGGACGAATTCGCAAGTCTGCTCGAAGGTTTGGGCTAGCAATACTTCCTGATGAAGTGCTGGTTCCGCAATTAGAGCGTACAATCGAACGTTCCCATTTTCTGATGATGGCCGCAAGTTGAACTCGTTGAGAGTATCAACCATTTCCCATTCCTTGATGGCAGTCCTGACTTTCTGTGCTCTTTCTTTTCGACTAAGAGCGTCAGCTACCACGTTAGCCTTGCCGGGATGATACTGCAGGGTAAATTTGTAGTCTTCCAAATACTCCATCCATCGACGCTGCCTCAAGTTCAACTCCTTCTGAGTGAAAAGGTACTTGAGACTCTTGTGGTCGGTAAAAACTTCGAATAGTTCTCCCCACAGATAGTAACGCCACGACTTGAGAGCGAATACTACTGCAGCCAATTCTAAGTCATGGGTGGGGTAATTCTTCTCGTGCGGTCGGAGTTGTCGAGATCCGTAAGCTACGACCTTTCCATTTTGCATCAGCACACATCCTAAGCCATCTCTTGATGCATCACAGTAGACAGTGTAATCGATACCACGCTCAGGAATGATAAGAATCGGTGCACTGGTCAGTCTCTTCTTCAGTTCTTGGAAAGATTCCTCACAAGCTTCACTCCAATCCAGCTTTTCTCCTTTCTGAGTTAGCCTGGTCATTGGCTTAGCTAAGATTGAGAAATCCGGTATGAATCTTCGGTAATAACCAGCCAATCCTAGAAAATTTCTGATTTCAAATACAGAGGTCGGCTGTTTCCATTTCAGCACTGCTTCGACCTTGATTTCGTCCACAGCAATCCCATCCTTAGATACTACATGCCCCAAGAACTTAACCACTTCAAGCCAAAACTCGCACTCACTGGCCTTGGCGTAAAGTTGGTTATCTCGGAGTATTTGTAGTGCCATCCTAAGATGTTCTTCGTGCTCCTCCTTGCTGGCAGAGTAAATCAAGATGTCGTCAATGAACACCACTATAAACTTGTCTAAGTAGGGTTGGAAAATCTTGTTCATGAGACACATGAATACAGCTGGAGCATTGGTCAGTCCAAATGGCATTACTACAAACTCGTAGTGGCCATATCTAGTTCGGAAAGCCATCTTGGCGATATCCTCATCTCGAATCCTTGACTGATGATAGCCTGATCGGAGATCGATTTTAGAAAAGCAAGTCGCTCCCCTCAATTGATCAAACAGGTCATCGATCCTAGGCAACGGATACCAGTTCTTGATTGTGACTTGGTTCAGCTTCCTATAATCGATGCATAGCCGAAGCGTTCCTTCCTTCTTCTTCACGAACAAAGCTGGCGCTCCCCAAGGCGATGTGCTGGGCCTAATGAATCCTTTGTCCAGCAGTTCTTGCAACTGAGTCTTGAGCTCCCTCAATTCGGCAGGGGCCATTCGGTACGGGGCCATGGAAATTGGAGCGGTTCCAGGCTGTAGTTCTATGGAGAAATCTATCTCCCTTTGAGGTAGTAAACCAGGAAGTTCTTCTGGGAAAACATCGGCGTACTCGCAAACGATGTGCGGCAATCCCAGTTCCATCCTGTCGGTTTCCTCCATTTGGAGACTGGCTAGCCATCCAAATAGTTGATTCTGCCACCTAGATCTCTTTGTCATCGAACTCGTCGTTTCTCTATCCCCCTTAAAACGGAAACGAGTCCCTTTTGGGGTGTAAGCCGTCACAGTCTTCTGGTGACAATCGATGACTGCACGATGAGCTGATAGCCAATGCATTCTAAGGATAACGTCGAAATCTGCCACATCGATTACTCGGAGGTCGCAGGTAAGACGTAGATTTGCCACTTCTATCTCGCACCCTCTACACACTAGACTAACAGCTATACTCCCCCCCAATAGCGATATTATCCTTGTACTCTTACTTAGGGGTTCTGTTTCTAGTGCTAGAGCAGTTACGCAAGCAATAGAAATAAACGAATACGATGCACCAGAGTCAAACAAAGCTTGCACGCATGTACTATAAAGCAGTAGCGTACCTTGGATCACAGAAGGATCCGGCTCTTGTTCCTCGGTCTGCAGCGCAAAAATACGCCCTCCAGCACCTTGCTGAGCTCCCATGGGCTGCTTTCCCTTGTTCTGCCCGTTCTGCTGCTGGGCTGAACCTCCAGGGTTTTGCTTCACAAAGCTGGCCTGCCCGGGCTGCTGAGCCTTCTGGTTTCCGAAGCTTCCGCTCTTCTCCTTCTGAGGCTGGGGACACTCACGCTTGTAGTGACCCATAGCTTGTCAGTTGAAGCACTGCACAAATGCCTTGCTTAGGCCAACCCTCTGCGAGTCACCACGACTTGGCGCAGTGTTCTTCCAATTCTGATTGCCTTGCCCCAAAGCAAAGTTCTTGGTAGGGTAGGGTCCACGGTTGCTGCTGTTGGAGGTCTGAGTCCGGATAGGGCCGCCAACATGGCCAGTTGCCTTCCTCCAGCGGGTCTTGAAGTCATTTTCCTCGCTCTCTAGGCGAAGAGCGCAATGCACCACACCAGAATAGGTGGGGAAAGCTTGAGCAACCACAGCTCTTCTAGCTGTTGTTAGCCCCCACTCGAATCTCCTCGCCTTCTTGTCCTCGGTTGCAACGGCATCCGGGGCATACCGGGACAGCTCCTCGAACTTGGCCGCATACTGAGTCACGGTCATCGTTCCTTGCTTCAGATTGTTGAACTCTTGTTCCTTAGCCAAGCGAATAGGCGTAGGGAAGTATTTGTCGAGGAACAGCGTCTCGAACTGAGCAAACGTCATGGCAGCCACGTCATGCGTTGCCTCCATCAGCTCCCACCAATAGCGGGCTTCTCCTTTCAGCTGGTATGTAGCTAGGGCCACACGGTCTCCATCACGAGTGATCTCCAAGGTATCGATGATCACCTTGACTTCCTTAAGCCATGCTTCAGCCACGGTCGGGTTGGTGTCACCGTTGAAAGTCAGAGGTCGACGCTTGCAGAACTCGTTCATCGCACGGGTTCGAGTCATAGGTCCTTCATTAGGGTTTGGGTTTTGACGGGCGGCGTCCAAAGCAGTCACAAGTGCTTGCATGACTTGAGCGAGGTCAGGGTTGGGGTTAGGGTTAGAAGAATCACCGGTCTCATACCCTAGTCCACTGCGTCGGTTCACCATCTACGAGCGAAAATTGAAAAGGGGAATGGTTTAGTTTTTAGCTAAACTCATTTTCTTTGCTCAAATGAAAAACAGTCAATAGAGTAGTACGCAACAATATTCTAAAAACAACAAGTTTCTCATAGATAATTAGAAAGTTACAAGTACAAAGCATCGAGTTCTACTATAAAACATCATACCAACAAACTTCTTACTACAAGCTGCGATAATCCTACACAACAAACCTACACATCATACTACTTGGTTCTTCTAGCATCAGTGCTTGAAAGGCAACTCAAGCTTTCAGAACCTTATTCTAATAGTACTCCTACTCTACTAACTCGGTGGAACGACTCCAAAGAACTCCCTCAGCTGAATCTTCCACTCCTTCTCCCTCTTCTCGAGCCAACGCTCTCCATCACTGCGAATCTTCTCTACAAGCTCTCGAAGGTGCAGATCCTGAGGATCGATGTCCTCGGTGGTATCGGGTGAGAACACAACTATCTCGAAAAGCTGCTCGCCAGTCTCGGGGTCACGAATCCCTAGGTGAGGTATCGGTGTGAGACTCTCAGGTGCAAGTAGCGCCTTGTAGTACAGGAGGTTAGCCACGGTGTACTCGGCAAAGTGATAGCTATCCATATCTACAATAAGGAAAGTTATATATTAGACTTAACAGTGGAAGGCGGAAATCGAACACAACAAGTAAGCAAACATAATAGATAAAACATAAGTCTTATATTACTTAAACAGCAAGTACATCATAACGGCTTACAAGTTAAAGCTTCCTACACCATACTACATACAAAAGATCCTATCCCAATCCGCTTATCACAAAAGATCCTACTACTTGCTAGGCTTGCTAGCTAGTCTAGAAAAGGTGAGGGAACTCAATCCTACAAGCTCCTATATCATCCTTAAAAGGCGGCGGTGGCACGTCTCCAGAGTCGGCAGATATGTCCATGTAGTCGGGCGTAACCAAAGCAGGTGGTATTGCTCCAAAGTCAATGTTTTCCTCATCATCGGAATCCCATCCCATTGGTCATCCAAACTCCTCGGGGTCTTCATCCTCGGAATCGTCGTCATCGGATGGTAAGTCGGGGTTTGGCAAATTCATCAAATGCTCCCAATCGGCTGCGTTGAGTGGCGGATCATTGAATTCCTCGGGATCGTCTTCCTCGGGGTCTTCCTCTTCAGGGTCTTCTTCGACTTCCATGTTGTTGGGAGGTGCTAACACCATTGGTATGGCATTGATAGGCTCGGCATTGATCGGTTCAATCGGGAGGTGCACGTTGTCGGGAGGTACGAGTTGAACGATAACATGTACGGCATCAACTACGTCTTCCTCTTCCTCATTGATGGGACGGACAAGGGCGCCATGCTCTTGGTAAAAATCGTAGGTGTAAGGAAAGGCATACGAGAAATAGGGATCCTCCACGAGTTGATGTGTCATGGACCTCACGGTGCTTGCAAGTCGATGAGATTCGGCTAGAAGGTTGACTTGATAAGGGCTTAGAGGATCTATCTACAATAAAGGAAATTATCTATTAGACTTATGAACAAAGCATAACAACACAGTTTTATTAATAGCATAACTTGGAAATACAACTTAGCTTAGGGAAATTCCTATTTCTTAACATCCTATACAACGGCGAGGGAATTTTATTTAGGGTACTCTTCCTAGTCTTTCTCGATCTTCAAGCTTCTTCAATTTGTGGGGTTTCCTTCCACGGCGGCTTCGTTATCGACGATCCTTCCATCCTCGTTCTCGGTGGGTGGCATTAGGAGTAGGAAACCAAAGTACTCATAGAATGAGTTTAGGAGAGGAAACATGTGGGGAAACCAAGGGTCCTTCTCAACGGGAATGAGGGTATTCCTTTGGACTCTAATGAAGTCAAGCTGCTCCGCACGCATGTCGGCAATGAAGTTGGGGTCTCCCAAGCACTGGGCTGATATCCTTTCCAAGACATAATCCTCGAGTGACAGGTTGGTTGGGGTGTCCATCTATAAGAAAATCTCGTTAGTAACGTTTCGAAAATATATAGTTTTTAGTAAAAATCATAAGGAAAACTTTTCAGATTTCTACGTTCCACGTTCGATCCTTGATTTAAGTCTTCATCCAATTGTTCGGAAATTCCCAGCTCGGCGGTACTGCCAATTTCCGCGCCTTGCTTCAATCCGAAGATTGTTTTGACAGAATTCCACCCAATTTGGGACGGTAAACTTGAAAATCAATTCACGTTTGTGCAACGGGCAAAACTAGCTTAAGGTTCTACATGGTTCTACCCATTCTACCCATGGCCGAAGTTTTGAACCTAAAGCTCTGATACCAAGCTGTAACGCCCCTAATTTTAGGTACGTTAATGAAAGAAATTTATTACAGAAATAAGCGAGTCACTGCTCATTATTACAAAACGGCTCTCATAGGAGTATTTGAAATTCAAAAGACAACAAAAGGGAACTAAGAAGTCCTATTCTACGGCTCCTCTTGTTCCTCCAACCTAGCGAGTTTTTCGGCTCCGTACGCCTCCAAGGTGAATAGCTCGCCCTGTTCGTCTATTAAGTCTGACATATTATACCGGCGTCGCCACCCATATAATATGTCAGGGTCACCACAAAGGCAACACCATGAGCTACGAAAGCTCAATAGTATAATTCTACTACTAGCATCGATTTCCACATGATAGGTGCATAAGCAGGGAAATAAAGACAATACTGATAACATGTTTACATTCGCTTGTAACTACCATTGGCGTTTGACTCATCGTTAACCTTTTCATTGTTACCCTTTATCAAAATGTAGAGACTCGTAAATTTCTTTTAAATTTTAAACATTTTATAAGTGGACAAATAATGGTTTAATGTGAAAATTATAGTCGTGGGCCAATGTGCAAATATTTGAAAGATGTGGGTGTTAGTGTGGTAGGTGCATGTGTGTATATGTGTGTGTGGCAGGGAATTTAATTCCCATTTCTCCATCTCCCGTTCTCTCTCCTTTTCTCCGGCTCTCATCTCTCTCTCCCGACCTCTCCACCAAAGCCCACCAAATTGGTGCAAAACCCATACAAACCCATCTTTATTTTGGCTTCTATACGCGACTCCAACCTTGAATCTCGTGGGTCTTGCTCGAAAAAGGAGTATTCGGTTTATTTCGAAGTTTGGAGAGTTAGGGCTTGATCAACTTGCGTGGGTTCGCTTCTCGACTTGAGGTAGGAAATTCTACCTCTCTTTATATGTTTTATGAGTGATTTGGTGCATGAAATCGTGCTTGTAATGTCGTATTTAAGCTTGGATCGAAAATCTGTTGTTGCTGCAGAATCGTCTGTTTTTTCCTGGAGTTCTACCGGTAGGCTCATCCTTTCTACCGGTAGAACGTTGTTGTTTGGCCAGAAAATCGATTCCCTACCGGTAGGAGATTTTTGCCTACCGGTAGATCAAGTGAGAAATTCTTAGTAAGCTGCTCAAACGTATAGCAGCAGCTCAAAAGCTGCTCAACAAGCTGCTCAACGTATTGAAGTTCTACCGGTAGGACTTGCCTGCCTACCGGTAGGTCAAGCACGAATTTGTATTGTGGCCTTTCTGTTTTCAGTTTGTACCGGTAGGGACTTGACCTACCGGTAGGACTTGCCTGCCTACCGGTAGGTCAAGCACGAATTTGTATTGTGGCCTTTCTGTTTTCAGTTTCTACCGGTAGGGACTTTCCACCTACCGGTAGGTCAAGTTCTACCGGTAGGAGTTGCTTGCCTACCGGTAGGAGATTGAGCTGCTTCTTTTTTCAGCTGCTTCCTTCAGCTGCTGCAGTATCTTTCAGCTGGTTTCCTATATCTTTCAACTCACATGTCGAAGCCTTTTATTGACCCTAATGAGTTTGTTTTCGCATCATTCCAAGTGTTTTGGAGAGTATTGCTTGTTTCTCACTTAGAGTAGCATCCAATGGACTATAGTGAACCTGTCTAGGGATTCGGCAAATAGTATTGCAATTCGTTCTGCCTCTCGACTCGTAAAATTCTTAGATTCCTTTAGTACATGCTCTTACGGACTCCGAGTATGGAAACTAGATAACCGGGCATCGTAGAGTCTAGTCGTGAGTTAATATGTGGCTTGTGATGGTTCGGGGATGTACTTAGAGGTACGGTGAGGACGTGTGGGATTGTGGTGTGCTTAAAGGAAAAGGCGTGTATTATTTAATTAGTCGGAGTCTTGATATGGATGACAATTAGGAATGGTTTGAGATGTAATCAATGTGGTAGATTGGTCGGGTGTTTAGAACACTTGAAATGAAGTCAATGTTATGAAGGAACTGTTTGAGATGATATGACAACGTGTGTCCTCATGACTCGTCTAGTCTTTCAATCCTTTTGGCACTCTCCCTATGAGGTTTAAGTGTATGAACTAATGGATAAAGTATTGTAGGATTATATATATATGCGGGCTTAATACGCTTTGTCAGACGCGAATGGGCAAACAAATGAAAAGGCATGAATGTGTACATTCGGGGAGTTAAGTAATGATTAATTGAAGTTTTGTTGTACAATCAGTAGATTGATGATGAAACGGATTATGAAATGATGACGATTATGAAAAGTGTAAGATGGGACCCAAGTGGTCGTTATTGAGGGGAAAAGACTCGGGGTGACCCTGCGCTCGAGGGAACTAGACCCGAGGTGACCCCAACCGATTATTATTATTATTGAGGGAATAGACTCGGGGTGACCCTGCGCTCGAGGGAACTAGACCCGAGGTGACCCTAGTGACTATTGATGGGAAATACTGGAATAAAGGAAAAAAGAAAGGTTTTGGCAATAAAGGGATGTAATGAAGATCAATGTGGACACGAGAACAAATGTTGTACTGTATGACGAATAATAAGATGTTTGAATTGATAATAGATAAACGTGGAACGACGTGAGTTTATTAATGTATTTAGTTAAAGAAGTAAATGGCTAATTATAGTTATGTGGAGTCTAGGACCCTTAGACTATAATTTGCAGCTTGTTGTTAGTCACTGGTAGTGTAAGCGTATCTGTCAATACTCGTTCAATCTCGGTGTATGATTCATTCAAATTACATATAACTTGAGCTTAGAATTCTCTACTGGGCTAGTGAAGCTCAACCAAATCTTTCTTTTCAGGTTCAGACACCGGGCAATAGATTGCATGCATTGTGTGCTTGGCAGTGCAAGACTTTTGGAAGCTGACATCATTGGTTATCACGTCATATTTCTGAAGATATCATTTTGTTAAAGTTGGCCTTGTAACTAATTACTCCTGAATTTTCATTTTGACTAAACTTGTAATTATTTAAACGTAAGGATTTGTTTGTAAAGTAAACAGGTGGGAAACTCCTTTGGGTAACGTATATGATATGCGATGTTTCTCTTTTATTGAAATGTATAATTTAATTGTGTTGAAAATCGAGGGCGTGACACAAAAACACCTTTTTAACTCACCCAACCTCGATTCTGCCGTTCCGGGCTCTCGAGTATCCTCACAATGGTTCCGCCGCACCGGGTTCCCATTGGCACACATTGCATTGGCTCCGTAACGCGGATAACCAAGCCATACACACCCAACCTCGATTCCGCCGTTCCGGACTCTCGAGTATCCTCACAATGGTTCCGCCGCACCGGGTTCCCATTGGCACACACACACACTTACATAATACCCTTGAAATAGTCATTACGTAGTTTCAAAGATATTTTCCAACCTGGAAAACACAACAACCTTGTTAAACACACCCTAGGTGCCATGTTGCTACTTTCTTGGTTTTCGTGTCACGTTTGCATGCAAGACTCCGCGTGTGGGACTTTTTCATACAACATGCATTCATTCCAACTTCGAAATAGTATAATAAGAACATCTAACCCGCATAACATGCTTGAATACCATAAACAACATAGTCATGTATTTTTACTTTTCAAACAACGATCAAAGTCACCTTTAAGCTTATAAAAAGTAAGTAGAGATTCACATAGTAAGATTTCAACTACTTTACAAAAATAAAGTGAGCAATTGAAAACTTCGATAAGGATCACTACCGTTCTCCTAGGCGGTGGTTTGGACGTCGGTTGAATTTCGGCAGCGTAACGGCCCTCCGATTGCTTCGAAAGGAAAAGTTTTGGAATACTTTTCCTAGAAACAACTTCCTAGCTACTACTACACTACTTTTAAGATCGTTGGGTTGTTTTGGAAGTGGTTTGGTGGTTTCGCTCAAGAACTCACAAGAACAAAGAGAGTTTTGAACTTAGAACAAAGAAACTTGGAATTCTAGAGAGAAGGAGGAGCTAATTGCTTTGACGTGTGATTTTCAAGTGAAGAATGGCTCTCTATTTATAGGCAAAGGGTGCCCCCTCCCCCAAGATGGCCGGCCCTCTCTCTCTCTCTCATTTCCCCAATTTTTAAATCAAATCAAATCCAACTTTTATGGAAAAATCAAAGGAAAATCCTAGGTTTGCATGGCTATGGTGTACCTTGGTGAGATTCTTGAATCAAATGGAGGGTTGAGATGAGAATGGTACATGATCAAAGGGTTGAGAAGTTGCAAGGTGAATATTGGAGTACAATAGAGTTAGGATTCGATTTGGAAGAAAATAAATCCCAAGGATTTGAAGTACAAAAAAAATCAAGCCAAGATTTACATCAAATCTCCCTCCCTCTCTCTTTCCTCTCTCTCTCCTCTCTCTCTCTCTCTCTCTCTCTCTCTCTCTCTCTTGCAGGGTACACACATATATATATGCATATATATGTCATACAATGGGAGAAAATCAAATAAAGAAAGAGTTTCTTGGTACTTTTGAAATCCAAGGTAGATTCAATGCTAGGATTCACTTACCAACTCATAAATCAAACTAGGGTACTTTAGGCAATATAATATACAATTAGGTACAAATATATACATACACACATATATATATATATACAAAGGTGGTTGAAAATCCCAATAAAAAATAATAAAAGGGGTACTTTAGTAACTATGCACTTTTGATTAAAATAATAGTACTTTCCCATGTGATTAAAGAAAATGATTAATTAAATGATCTAATAGTACTTTGAAAGATTTGCTCTATTGTCCAATGAACAAAACTTCCCCTAACATCTATTATCCAATGGATAATAGTTATTAGGCCACTTAAAATAATAAAATAATCAAAAGGTACAATAAAGTAAGTATACTTTTTAATATAAACAAATGGGATTTTATTACCCAATGGATAATAGTTTCCCTAACCATCATTGTCCAATGGACAAAGAAATAAACCAATTTGATTAAAAGAAAATGAATATTAAAATTTAAAGTCTAGGGTTCAAAAAGGTCAAAAGTTCCAACGAGGGGCAAAACGGTCATTTTGCCAAGACTAGGTAACTTTTCGGTTTAGTTACTCTAACCGGATGGTTAGATGCTAACTAGGCTTGCTAAGTAGGGCTAAAGTGCAAGAAATGAAACTTGAGGGCTAAAGTGCAATTTTGACAAAATACAAGAATTAACGTAATTCAAGCAATTAAAATTAATAACTCGAATAATAAAAATAATCTTTTATTCAATGAAATTCAGAGTTATTACAGGGTATCAATGCTACACCATGCTAATTTTCCCAGATTCCATACGCGGCGCGTGGTTGTGGGCTCCCTACCTAGCTCGCGCTCGAAGAGTCGCCACCCATATTTTTAAGTTGGATGATCTGAGAAACAGAGAGTTTATTTTGAAAAGAAAGGCTTTTGGTCTTGCAAATAACGTCAAGACTTTGGGTTCGGGAGCCGCGTTATGAATGAGGAAGGTTTTATTGAAAAGCACCACATTCACCCGGTAAAAACCGGTCTCTACTAAGCATTTTTTTTTTTAAAAAGGGAAAATTTTCATAAATCTTTTGGATAATAGAACTCTTTAGTAAACAAGTAAGAAGGGAAGGGGCATGGGAAAAATATCACATTGGCGTGCACTTGGTGCTATTTGTATAGGAATGATAAGAGTATGATATTAAGAAATGAAATAACCAAACAGCAGACTGTCCGAATCGGAACCATGATCACACGGCTTATCACAGTAACTCGCACGGTCTTGTGGTACGCCGTGTGGCCTACCAATTCTGTTATCAGGCTGTCCATTAGTACCCGTAGCAGCGCTTGGTGTTCTAGATATCCCGTGCATAACTTTCAAAGATATCCAAAAATACCTCACTACAGTCTTACTTCAGAATGACACCCCTTTCTTCAAGCCATGAAAGAGAAACAAGTTTTGATGTATTTGATCATTTGAGAAAGCGAAAAGGCCTTGTTTAAGAAATAAAACATGGCTTGTAGATATGGTCTTGTTCTGAAGATACTAATGACAATATTTTAGCAATACAAGCAAGTTTAACGATGAACAGCCATGATCCGGACAGTATAACTTAAACAAGCAGAGATTACTACAAGACCGTGCTTTTGAACATACTATGCTGTGCGATGTATCAGAATGCCGCACGACGTGGTATATCTTGTATAGTGATTGCTTTTGTTTTTGAAAATGGTTTTTAAGTCAATGTTTAACCAAAAGGGGGTCAATCCTGACTACAGAAAAGCTCCCTCAGGGATCAGGACAAGGTCTACCCTAAGGAAACTTGGTT
Source organism: Rhododendron kiyosumense (assembly GCA_019656275.1). NCBI lineage: Eukaryota > Viridiplantae > Streptophyta > Magnoliopsida > Ericales > Ericaceae > Rhododendron > Rhododendron kiyosumense. The sequence goes on along the minus strand of BPLS01029137.1, from coordinate 16,267 downwards.
TTTACCTTTGGTCTTGAGCTTGAACGAGGACGAATGATGATGGAAGAGTGTGGACAATATCTGTTGAGAAAAGATGAGTGTGGTATATGTGGTTGTTGGGTGTTTTGGTAGGTAAGATCTCAAAATGAGTAAAAGACTCACTTTAATGATGAGGAGAAAAATGGGGCATTTTGAGGGAGAAAGTGCCTAGAGAATATCTTTGGGGCAACTTTCATAAGACTTGGAAATAAGGATTGGGTGTGAAAGTATGATGAGAGAGAAAGAGAATTCAGGGCCCTTTCTCTTGAGTGGAGGAGTGTATTTATAGGCAAGAGCCAAAGATTTTGAATTCAAATCGGGGAGGTATTTTCTGGGTGGGCTAGAAGTGCTTTTTCAGCTAAGCCAACTTGTAGCTATGGCTTAAGTGGACGTACCCAGTTGTAATAACTCTGAATTTTATTGAATAAAAAGTTATTTTTATTATTCGAGTTATTAATTTTAATTGCTTGAATTACGTTAATTCTTGTATTTTGTCAAAACTGCACTTTGTTCCCTCAAGTTTCATTTCTTGCACTTTAGTCCTACTTAGCAAGTCTAGTTAGCATTTAACCATCCGGTTAGAGTAACTAAACCGAAAAGTCACCTAGTCTTGGCAAAATTACCGTTTTGCCCTTCATTGGAACTTTTGACCCTTTTGAACCCTAGACTTTAAATTTTAATATTCATTTTCTTTTAATCAAATTGGTTTATTTCTTTGTCCATTGGACAATAATGGTTAGGGAAACTATTATCCATTGGGTAATAGAATCTCATTTGTTTATATTAAAAAGTATACTTACTTTAATGTACTTTTTGATTATTTTATTATTTAAAGTGGCCTAATAGCTATTATCCATTGGATAATAGATGTTAGGGGAAATTTTATCCATTGGACAATAGAGTAAATCTTTCAAAGTACTATTGGATCATTAATTTAATCATTTTCTTTAATCACATGGGAAAGTACTATTATTTTAATCAAAAGTGCATAGTTACAAAAGTACCCTTTTATTATTCTTTATTGGGATTTCAACCACCTTTATACATGTATATATATGTGTATATATGTATTGTACCTAGTTGCATATTATATTACCTAAAGTACCCTAGGTTTATTTATGAGTTGGTAAGTGAATCCTAGCATTGAATCTATCTTGGATTTCAAAAGTACCAAGATAATACTTGTTTATTTGATTTCTTTCCATTGTATGACATATATATGCATATATATATGTGTGTACCTTGCAAGAGAGAGAGAGAGAGAGAGAGAAAGCCGAGAGAGAGAGAGAGAGAGAGAGGGAGAGGCCGAGAGAGAAAGAGAGGAGGAAGAGGAGAGAGAGAGAGGAAGGAGGGGAGAGATTTGATTTGAAATCTTGGCTTGATTTTGGTTGTACTTCTAATCCTTTGGATTTCTTTTCTTCCACACAAAATCCTAACTCTATTGTACTCCAATATTCACCTTGCAACTTCTCAACCCTTTGATCATGTACCATTCTCATCTCAACCATCCATTTGATTCAAGAATCTCACCAAGGTACACCATAGCCATGCAAACCTAGGATTTTCCATTGATCTTTCCATAAAAGTTGGATTTTTCTCAACCCTTTGATCATGTACCATTCCCATCTCATCCATCCATTTGATTCAAGAATCTTACCAAGGTACACCATAGCCATGCAAACCTAGGATTCTTGCATTGATCTTCCATCAAAGTTGGATTTGATTTGAATTAAAAATTGGGGAATGAAGGAGAGAGAGGGGGCCGGCCAAGGAGAGAGAGGGGGAGTCCCTTGCCTATAAATAGAGAGCCACTCTTCACTTGAAAAGCACACCTCAAAGCAATTAGCTCCTCATTCTCTCTAGAATTCCAAGTTTCTTTGTTCTAAGTTCAAAACTCTCTTTGTTCTTGTGAGTTCTTGAGCGAAACCACCAAACCACTTCCAAAACCACCCAACGATCCTAAAAGTAGTGTAGTAGTAGCTAGGAAGTTGTTTCTAGGAAAAGTATTCCAAAACTTTTCTTTTCGAAGCAATCGGAGGGCCGTTACGCTGCCGAATCAACCCGACGTCCAAACCACCACCTAGGAGAACGGTAGTGATCCTTACCTAGTTTTTAAAAGCTTACTTTATTTTTGTAAAGTAGTTGTAATCTTACTATGTGAAACTCTACTTACTTTCTCAAAGCTTAAAAGTGACTTTGATCGTTATTTGAAAAGTAAAAATGCATGATTTTGTTGTTTATGGTATTCAAGCATGCTACGTGAGTTAGATGTTCTTATTATACTATTTCGGAGTTGGAATGAATGCATGTTGTATGAAAAAGTCCCACACGCGGAGTCTTGCATGAAAACGAGACACGAAAACCAAGAAAGTAGAAACATGGCACCTGGGGTGTGTTTAACGAGGTTGTTGTGTTTTCCCAGTTGGAAAATATCTTCGAAACTACGTAATGACTATTTCAAGGGTATTACGTAAGTGTGTGTGTGTGTGCCAATGGGAACCCGGTGCGGCGGAACCATTGTGAGGATACTCGAGAGTCCGGAACGACGGAATCGAGGTTGGGTGTGTATGGCTTGGTTATCCGCGTTATGGAGCCAATGCAATGTGTGCCAATGGGAACCCGGTGCGACGGAACCATTGTGAGGATACTCGAGAGCCCAGAACGGCGGAATCAAGGTTGGGTGAGTTAAAAAGGTGTTTTTGATAAAGGGTAACAATGAAAAGGTAAACGATGAGTCAAACGCCAATGGTAGTTACAAGCGAATGTGAACGTGTTATTAGTATTGTCTTTATTCCCTTGCTTATGTACCTATCATGTGGAAATCGATGTTAGTAGTAAGATTATACTATTGAGCCTTCGTAGCTCATGGTGTTGCCTTTGTGGTAACCCTGGCATATTATATGGGTGGCGACGCCGGTATAATATGTCAGACTTGATAGACGAACAGGGCGATCTATTCACCTTGGAGGCGTACGGAGCAGAAGAACTCGCTAGGTTGGAGGAGCAAGAGGAGCCGTAGAATAGGACTTCTTAGTTCCCTTTTGTTGTCTTTTGAATCTCAAATGCTCCTATGAGAGCCGTTTTGTAATAATGAGCAGTGACTCGCTTATTTCTGTAATAAATTTCTTTCATTAACGTACCTAAAATTAGGGGCGTTACACCAGTAGCTTTTTGAGCCAGTCAGAACTTTATCCAAAATGTCATGCGGTTAACCTCATAACCTTGCACGGTGTAACGAAATTCATTATGCCGTGCGGTGTAGAGATGTACCATGCAGTACTGAGGATCCAGTTCTGGGCCCTTGCGCTTTTGGGTTAAGGGAGTCCTTCATCCAAGATCTTAAAGGTATTGTTTCCTTTATTTTATCATCGGGACATTCAAAGAACCTCTACAGTAGTCCTTTTTTAACGGAACTCAGACACCATTGGTTGGCGCGAGTGACGTTTAAAGAATAGGCATCCCAATCTGTTGCTCTAAGGTCTTTGAACGGAGACAGAATGTATGAAACCCAAAATGCAAATAAACGATGATGGCGGTCGTGCTCGTGGAGTTACCTACGTACCCTATATGCAAGGATCAGACCGACATAGTTCAATTGGGACAATGCAATTTTTAAGAAGATTGAGTGCCTGTAGTGCCAAGTGTCGTGAAACAAATGCAATAACCGTGCTTATGTGAGATGAACCCTTTGAAGGATGAAATTTGAGATAAACCCTCAGGGGGCAAAATTTGAGACAAAGCGAGCCTTCGGAGGGCGAGAAAATTGACGAGTTCTGGAGGACGAGAATTTGACAAGTCCTGGAGGACGAGAAAATTGACAAGTCCCGAAGGATGAGAATTCGACGAGTCCCGGAGGATGAGAATTGGACGAGTCCCAGAGGACGAGAATTCGATGAGTCCCGGAGGACGAGAAAATGGACGAGTCCCGGAGGACGAGAATTCGACAAGTCCCGGAGGACGAGAATTCGACGAGTCCTGGAGGACAAGAATTCAATGAATAAGTCTCAGGGAATGAAAACGCACCTTTTTAACCAAGGCACAACATTTTAATGGATTAATACGAATGGAATATTTGATTCCCAAGTAGGATTTTGGTGGCTGAATTAAACGAATTCCGAGAAAAAGGATTTATGCCGGTAAAACCATGATGTCGTGTGGCTTATCATTGCGACGCACGGCATTTCAATTTCTCATGCAACTCTTCAATTTTCGAGAACAGTCGGCTGGTTTAAGGGTGTCCATTAATACAGGTGTGCCCTTTCGATGGCCGGGGCTGCTTTAAAAAGAGGGTGGTGTCTCATTCTATGCACCACCACCAAAATCTCTCAAATCTCCTCATTTTCTTTCACCACTCTTCAAGAACAGGTCACATGGCGGACAGCAGTCTCATAGCGTGAGTGATCTCCTTAGAGGCCAAAATGGCCTTCTACTGAGAGGATATCAAGCAACTCAACACATAGATCGCGAGGCTGATTTCCACCATTCGTACTCTCCACTGTGCAGTTTCTAACCTCCAGGATTTCGCTTTCAACCAACTGGCAGATTGTATGATGGTTGGGGTCTGACTTGTGCAATGGCGTTTTTTAGCCAATGCCTGTTTGTATCGTGCTTTTATGCTGTGACCAAGCCTTTTCCTATGCAAGACTCATGAAAATTTTGCACTTTTGAAACCCGAAGCTCTTTGAAAGATGAGATTGTCTCTTTTCATCCTTCCTATAAATTCAGGCCTTCCACTTTAAATTCTTCCCATTCCATTCAATTCTCATCCTTCTCAAGCTCTCTCTTCCTCCTAATGGCTCTTTCTGTCACTGGTTCGCTCTGTCCATGGTTGGCTTCAATGGAGGGTGTCGATTAGCTCAACTTTCGAGCTCATGGTCTCTATTCCAAGAGATACCTTCGCAACATCCGTCTCCGTCCCAAACTCTTAAGGGCAGCTCCGAGTTTCTGGGACCCGAAAGTCCACGTGTTCCGTTTTGGTGAGCAAGAGCTTTGTCCTACCGTAGAGGAGTTCGCGCGTACGTCGACGGCTTCGACTCAAGACAAGTCATTGTCCGTCCTGTACGTGAGAGTACCTACAAGGTCTTGGCTGTGGCCCTTGGGTTGAATGGCGGTGATGCCCACTACTTGGTTAGCGATGGTCATCTAAACACAATGCGACTTATTGAGATGTTCTCTCCTTTCGGGGATCTTGCAGACATGACCTATCAAACTCAACGCATGACTGCTCTTTGCATGTGCCTGCTTGCAGCTTACCTCTTGGTGCCTTCCGTCGACCATGCGAGCTTGGCATTAGTTAGCATTGTCGTTCAAATTGAAGCTCAGAAGGACGTGATCCCCATGGTCTTGGCTGAGACATTAATGGGTTTGGACACAGTTCGCTCTGGAGAGACTGAGACTTTCGGGGGTAGTCCTCTCCTCTTACAGGTTGGTTTCTCACTCAGCTCTCCTTTTTCAATTTTTTCTCACAATCTCATTTTACCTCAGTGCTCGGTTTGGCTTTCTATAGTTTCTTACTTGTCTTTTTCTCTTTTGCAGACTTGACTCTGTGACAAAGTGAATGTGCTAACCATTTCTCCTGGCAACTGAGCGTACGAGGCTAGACTGTTGTCCCTGCAATGCTTCAAGTTCGCGAACAAACGAGTTTCTGAGTAAGTTAACTTCTTCAAGCACCTGCGGGCTGAGACTATTTCTTGGAGGTGCTTGTGGCTTGACCTTCCGCCAATAACAGTGCACTTTATGGGCCCCCAATGGGTCATTCTTGCCGGTTTGGAAGCCTTCACCTTCAATATTCCCTATCGAATTCAGCGTCAACTTGGCCTTAGATAGGAGGCCCCTGCAGAAGTTGTGATAGATGTCGTTCTGCCTCTTTTCCGCCACTCCATTCTCTGCAACAATTAACAATTTTGGAGGACTCGTGAGGTAACCGATGCGCATCCTTACCCATCCGTGATGACATGCGGAAGCTATTGTAAGTGGCTTAGGAGGGACATTGCTGCGAGAGCTGGGGCTCAAGAAAATGGAATCGATCCTATCTCCCTGACCGTGGAATAAATTGTGGACCCAGTTTCATGATGATTTTTTTTTTTTTTAAAAGTCATGCTCAGCCCTATGTATTGGAAGCAGTTATTATAATAAAACGAGTTGCGGAGGGTTTCCCCCTCTTTGATTTAGCACTTTAAATTCGACCTGGATTTTTATTTTGATTGACTGTGATCGGACCTCAGAGCGGGACTTCCAACGTATCCATATAATGAAGGAATCAAGTCATAACGTAGTTCAAGATAGGGTTCACTCTAGTTTTGACACTCTCTTTTTGCGCTCTAAATTTTGCCTAGTACTGCCCTTTTGAGTTTTCGGTCTAGCGAGCTCATTTGTTGTATGCCTTAATTTTTGCCTATGATGCCTTTGCGGGTCTTCATTTTAGCAGGCTTTTGCTCTAATTTTTGCCTGGGTCCGTCCGTCCTTGCAGTTTTTAGCCTAATGAGTTTCTTTCAAGGATAGTAGTGTTTAAGTTGATTCAGGTTGACCAAAGTTGAAAATTCGTTTCCATCCAAGTCAACAAGTTGCGTAGCTCCTTCAAACAAGATGGTCTTGATGATGTATGGCCCAGACCACTTTGGTCGAAACTTTCCGTGTCGATTGTAAACCAGTGCCCGAATTTTCTCCAAAACCATATCACCTTCTATCAAGTCCCTTGGTTTTACTTCCTTATTAAATGCACGAGCGATCATTCTCTAGTATCCTTGAATGTGATACAGAGCCCTTAATCGACATTCATCGAACAATATAAGCTCCTCAAACCTATTACTCAGCCATTCTGCCTCCTGAACCTCACACTCAATCATAGTGTGAAGGGATGGAACTTCTAACTCAATGTCAAGCACAGCCTCCATATTGTAGACCAAGAAGTAAGGGGTTGCCCCTATTGGTGTTCGTACAGACGTGCGATATCCCCATAAGGCTAGCGGCAGCTACTCATGCCAATCTCTTGCGGATTAAGTGGTCTTTTCCAGAATGGTCTTAATTGTTTTATTAGCCATTTCCACGGCTCCATTGGTCTGTGGCTGGTAAGTTGTTGATTTATGCACTTGGATCTAGAACTCATTCAAAAAACTTCCCTGGCTGGCCCCTTGAAATTAGGGCTGCTCGCGACCCGATTCGGTTCGGATTTCTAGGAATCTGAGGACCGAACCACTAGTCACGATTTTTACAAAATGAAATTCGTGTCCGGACGAAAAGTCCTACGGTCCGGTTCCAATCCGATCCGTGACTCGCGGATCGGTTATGGTTTTATTCACGGATTTTAGCAAAAATAAAGCTCAAGCATATATCCCCCAATAAAAGGGAAAAATGTTACATTCAGAATTAAGTTTAACACCATCAAAAAGCACTTGTTACATAAACTACCAAATGCTTACTTCAGAAATCAAATTCAAAAGAATCTAAAACACTAGTAGAATTGTATCATTATAGTACATTACATAACATAAAAGGATCAGAAAAGAAACGAACTACTAAAACTCACCTAAGATTACCCATAATTTTTACGAAAAAATTACGATTTACTCCCTATATTTTATGTACATCTACACTATATTCCATTATTAAGATAAAATACTAAAATTGATGGGAAAAAAGTGTTAACATTACTAACAATTTATTATATAAATACACACACATATATTATTTATATAAAATAAATATCTCACGGTCCGGTTCGGTTAATCCACGGTTTCGTAATGAAAATCCGTGGACCGAACCACGAGTCACAGTTTTCTAATTTTTCAATCCGTGTCCGAACCATTAATCCATGGACAAAATCTAAAAGGTACGGATCTGTTCGGTCCGGATCGGTTTCAGGGTTCACCGAATTTTTTGAGCAGCCCTACTTGAAATGAACCTCATTGTCAGACACGAACGCTTGAGGGACTCCATATCGGGAAATGACATTTTGCTTAATAAAATGTACAACTTGAACTGCGGTTAAAGTGGCGTACGAAGTGGCTTCCACCCATTTCGTGAAGTAATCAACGGCCACTAGGATGAACTTATGACCATTAGAGGCTACTGGCACGATCCTACCAATGACGTTGATTCTCCATACTGAAAATGGCCAGGGTGAGGTCATTTGATGTAGCTCAGATGGTGGGACATGCATGAGGTTGGCATGGATCTGACACTTGTGACATTGTCGCACGTATTTTACACATTTTGTCTCCATGGTGGACCAGAAATACCCCTGCCTGAGGATCTTCTTGGCAAGCATCATGCCGTTCATGTGAGAGCCACATACTCTTTCATGAACTTCTTCCATTACTCTCCTTGTTTCCGCTACATGGATGCATAACTTGTGCATGCCACAGTGCGACCTCCGATATAGATTCTCTCCACAAATGATGTACTAAGTTGCCATCCTTTGAAGCGCAATTTTGTCTTTCTTGCTTGCTTTAATGAGGTATTCTCCTCTTTCCACGAACCTCCAGATGTTGTAATACCAATGGTAACCATCATCGGGTTCATCAACGACCATGACATATCGGTATACCAGTGTATCCCTTTGTTCAATCACAATTGGCCTTAGCTTTACCCCGATAGGAATTTCGACCATGAATGCCAATGTTGCCAATGCTTCCGCGAATTGATTCTTGAGTCTCGGCACATGAGTAAAGGTTACCTTGTTGAAATGAGGGATGAGGTCTTCGAGATCTTGATGGTACAGCTTTAGCTTTTCTTCCTTGACTTTTCAATCACAGTTGGCCTGTGATGCCACTAGGTTTGAGTCTCCTACCATTTTCAATCTCTCTATGCCAATTTCGATTGCTGCTTCCATACCTACAATGCAAGCCTCGTACTCTACTTGATTGTTGGTGACTTCAAAATTAAGTTTGAACGCGAGCGGAATATGGGATCCATCAGGCGCTATTAGTAATACGCCGATTCCAAACCCTTTTTGATTAGCAGCCCATTCAAAGTACAACTTCCAAGCATCTACAACTAGAGTCATTATGTCTTCGTCAGAAAATTTAAACTCAGCATAGTCATCTCCTTCAGCTAGGTAGTCAGCAACCGCTCTTCTTTTTACGGACTTTTTGGTGACATATTTTAATTCAAATTCTAATAACATCAACAGCCACCGTGTCATCCTTTCGGTAAGGTCTGATTTCTCAAATAGGTATGTAAGGGGATATATTTGGGAAATTAGCCTCACTGGATAGACTAGCATATAATGTCTCAGTTTTTTGGAAGCCCAAACAAGCGCCCAGCACGTCTTTTCCAATGGAGTATAATGCTCCTCACATCCAACCATCTTTTTCCTTAGATAGTAGACAGCCCTTTCAACCCATCGTCTCTTTCATGTGCCAACATGCACCCCATAGAAGTCAGAGTGACTAACAGGTATAGGATCAAAGGTTTTCCCTGCACGGGGGGCATTAATACTGGTGGATTTTATAGATAAGTTCAAATTACCTCAAAAGCTTTTTGGCACTTGTCATCCCATTTGTATGACACACCTTTCTTTAGCAGGCGGAAGATTAGTTCACAGGTTGAAGTTAACTTGGTAATGAACCGACTAATAAACTGCACCTTGCCGAGGAAACTTCTTACATCCTTTTCGGACCGAGGCGGCTCCATTTCTAGAATGGCCTTAATCTTTGATGGTTCAACCTCAAATGCTCGAGTGGTAACCATGAACCCGAACATTTTTCCAGCTGTAACCCCGAACGTGCATTTGTCTGGGTTGAGGCACATCCTGTACCTTCTGATTCTCTTGAAGAATTTCCTGAGTGCAGGTAAATGACCTTCCCGCTTCTTTGCCTTGACAATCATGTCATCAACGTAAACCTCTACTTCCTTGTGAATCATGTCGTGTAATAAGGTTGTAGCGGCTCACTGATAAGTGGATCCTGCATTCTTCAGCCCGAAAGGCATCATTCAATAGCAATAAGTTCCCAATTCAGTGATAAATGTGGTTTTCTCCCGATCTTCCGGGGGCCATGAGGGTTTGGTTGTATCCTGAAAAACCATCCATGAAGAAAAGTAAAGCATGTCCAGTGGTATTATCAACCAGCACATCTATGTGTAGAAGTGGAAACATAAGCAAATTTCGCAGACACATGGGACCAAACCGGCTGTCATAACTAGTGCAATTAGAAATGAGGAATCACATTTAACAATGGTTCAAGTGGACCCTATAATCTGATAGCAAATTCCGTTTGGACGCCCCGGATAGACGCTAGGTACCACCACGTGATACTATTCATCTTCTATATTTGGTGAGTGATCAAATTTTGTGTGTTTACTTTATGTTTGGGTAATAATATTCACACTCTTTTTTTTTATATATAAATGCACTCTTTTTTTTTCCCCTCTTTTTTGTGAAAACTTTACACATAATATATTTCATTAAAATACAAAAAATGATGTGTTTATCAAATTAGAGAGTGAAAATTATGTTCCTATGTTAGTTTAAATTATTTTGTTCTTCTGTTGGAAATATGATTAACAGGTGACTTTCACACTCCCTATTTTTTTTTATACTCACACTCCTATTTATCCTATTTTGCCATTAATTTTTCTTAATTTAATTTTTAGTGAATATTTTCTTAGGCAAATTTTTTAATTTTTGGATTCGTCTCGACGCAAGAAATTAAAAAAAAGTAAAAAGTTTTCATTGAAAACTAAAAATGCTAATAGTAGATGAAAAAAGAGTAACCTATATTAAGATTGATCTGGCCAAACAGCATCTTATAATTGATTAGCACAAAAAATGAGAACTGATTCGTTCTTTAAGGGGATTATTTATTCACACCACTGCATTTGAAAATTGGGTGACAACAACAATTTCGGTCTCTCTGAAAATGCAAAATTCGTTGCTAAAACTTTTGGCGACGAAATTTCGTCATTCTTTGTTTCACGCCAAAGGGGTCACCATTTTTGGCGACGAAAATTTTTATCGTTGTCAAAAACAACCAAACTAGAAAAACTATTTCCACTTGTTGTTACTCAAACTTGAGATCCTCGATTTCTGAACTACCACTTCCACCACTGCGGCACTTACCATTTCGTTGATAATATTGCAAAATTTAATATGTATAACTATCATATCAATAATTTTTAAAGTAATCTATGTATGGGTATAAACTATTTATTTATATATTTTGTATTTTTTTAAATTTAAAAAATAATTAGTCTTGCATTTGGTGACAAAATTCTTATTTCGTCATTTGACCATTTGGTGACGAAATCCAATGATATTTTTTGGTAAAGAAGTGGTATTTTGTCGCCGATAAGTACTTATTGGTGATCAAATATGGGTTTAATTTCCTCGTCCAAAGGTGGAATTTGATGACGAAATCTCATTTCCTCGCCAATTATGTCCAATTTGGCGACAAAATACCATTTCCTCACCAAAAGGTTTCATTTAGTGACGAATTTTGAGTTTACTAAAAGTGTTTTTTTTTTTTTTGGTTGCCGTGGTCAATTCTCCTGTCGAGAAACTGGAGAGCATCTTGCTTCGTGACAAGAGCACTCTGAATATTGCGATTTTATGCTTTATCAGGATTCAAGGTAGAAGCCATTGAAATGATGGGGTATGAAATTCTTTGCATGTTCACCATTATATTGAAGCAGCTAACCGGCCAACTGAAATTTTATTGGGGAAGGATTATAGTTGATTACGTACGCGGTGAATGTAAGTGTCATAAATAAACTTGACAAATGATGCTAGACAATATTATATTCCCTTTCGATAATAATTAATTAAGACTAATAATAGATAATTGAACTTGAATCTCAACATTTGCTTTACAAACATAATAGACAATTGAACTTGAATCTCAACACTTGCTTTACAAACTACACTTTACATGAACTCTCTCTCTCTCTTCCGGGCTGCAGGCATGGATCCTCTCTCTACATGACCCTTCTTACTTATTGTCATGGTGGGCTACTCAAATTTAATAAACCATGCTTTTTATTCCGGAAGTTGCATTTCTAATAATAAAAAAAAAAAGTCTGCAATATTAATTGTTCTGAAAAACAATATCACAATCAAATATGAAAACAAGAAAAATCAATGGACGGACTGGACCATACTAATGGATTCACAAATCATCTTCAACGTACATGAACAAACAAGATCCTCACCTCAATTCAAAACACAAAACAAAAAACAATCTACTTTCACAATGGACGTACCATTATCTATTAGAAATGCAGAAAGGCAGACACATTACGTTGGTATATATAGTATATATCCATTACACAGGATGCCGGCCATCTCTCTTCACTGTGGGTGTGGGCTATTTATCAAATATACTTTCTATCGTCCAAACTACAATGTCCAGAAGTATTACTGGTCCTAGTATAAGAACTTATTGGTACAGTGTAAAGGTCTGCCGGTGCTTCTTTGTTCATCAAACTTTCACTCTCTTCTTGACTTTGTTGATTAGCCCATGGATGCTTCCTAGACTTCCTCAAATCTTCTAACTCCATTGCCACTTCTGTCATAGTAGGCCTCTCTTCACTTTTCAAATAAAGACACCTTTTAATAAGTTCTGCAATTGCTTGGAGTTGCCCCAAGGTCCCTTCCCTCACCACCCGAGGCTCCAAAATTTGGAACAACCTATTTTCCGTCATTGACACAATAAAGAAGGTCGCCAAATTTCTTTCCTCTTGGGACCTCTTAGGACAAAGGGGCATTTTTTCGGTCAATAGTTCTGCCAAAACCACTCCAAAGCTGTAAACATCGCTCTTCTCTGTTAACTGGCTAGAGTGGAAGCACTCGGGATCCAAATAACCTAAAGTCCCTTGGACTAGGGTAGTCACTTGAGTTTTATCCAAGGAAACTAATCTTGAAGCACCGAAATCTGCCATTTTCGCTACGTAATTAGCGTCTAGTAATATGTTGGCTAACTTGACATCTCTATGAATGATCGGAATGGACATGGAAGAGTGAAGATAAGAAAGTGCATCAGCTGCTCCAGCAGCTATTCTCAATCGATTCTCCCATGATATCCAGGATAAACCTTTGTGAATATGTTGGAATAGTGTACCATTCGATACATATTCGTAAACTAGTAGGGGAACCTCTGTTTCCAAACAACACCCCAAGAGCTTCACAACATTCCTATGATTAACTTGTGTTAGGATCACCACTTCATTGATAAATTGCTCTATTTGGTTCTCATCCAACATTGAGGATTTCTTGATGGCGACCACGCATTTGTCAGGTAAAATCCCTTTATAAACCACACCATATCCACCGCGACCAAGGATACGATTCTTGGCGTAGTTGTTAGTGGCTTTCCTTAGCTCGTCTTCTGTGAAGATTTTTGATGACTCTGCACCTGTTCCATTAATTGAAGAAATTCGTTGTTTCATTAACAACCCACCATTTTGTTGGAAGAATTTCTCCCTTAATTTGATTAGCTTCCTTCTCCTGATGCCAAAGTATAGCCAAGTTACCCCAACTAGTAATGACAAGAAGCCAAAGCTCAACCCTGCATGAAATAGTGGTATAAACTCGGTCATAAACCAATGGGAAAGTCTTCAATACACACCCATTTAAAGTGTGTACCATATGCAACTATTGTGTGATTCATATTGTGCCACCTCATGAAAAATTACTTGTAGGACCGGTCATTCATAACATTTTATTTCGTATCGTAACTTTTATACTAAAAATTCGTAACTTTTCATCAATGTGTTTCGTAACTTTTTAGCAATAGATTCATAACATTTTAGGAATCATAACATTTTAGTGTGTTTCAATGAGGGTGCATATGATACACACCCAAATAAGGGGTGTGTATTGTAGCACTTCCCTTTCTTGACATTGCTACAATGTTTTCAATGGAATGTGAAAATAAAGAGACATTTAGCATACAAACAAGAACTCAACATTGAATGATGTGGCAAATTTGAGTATTATAAGCTTAAACGAAAAACCCACGAAGGTGACAATTACTATTTGGAAATGTTGTCATCACCTCATTTCGATCGAGTATTTGGTATAAAATAGGGTTTAGATATTCTACCTTAATTTTGTTTTACTAAATGATGTACGTATCAGGCACGAATGGAAGTTTGAAATTTAAATGGGGATCAACTAAAATGTTATGACCTATCCTTTAAGCAGCAACGAAAACTCATGAGCGCGCTTTGCTAGCTTGATCTCTAGGAAAAACAATTACTCCACTAAGTAATCTAGAAATACATTATGAAACCCAGTTCATCAAATTAAGGAAAACAAAAGCATCCCAACAACTCCACCTGTTAAGGATTAGAAAATAGCAATTGTGACCAAATCAAACCAAACATTAAGTCCCAATTAATTGTGACCAAAGGTCTAAAAATTGGCTAATACCTTAATTAAGTATGAAGTAGAGATGTCGAAATTGCGGAACTTCAATAACTATATTGGCCAGATTTTGGCCTAGATATTGTCCAATACATGCACGAACCACTGATCAGTAACTCCTATGTATCGAGGATTGCGCGCCCAATTAGCGCTATCCGAAATACTCACAGTAACTCCTATTTTAAACTAGCTACTATTGTACATGAGATTTTCCAACAAATTAAAGAATCACATATACCTAGAGAGAACTTGATCACTGGGAATTGCGAGGCATTGGCAATGCACCCACGTCCGTCTGCTCTTCCATCCCCAAAGTAATGATCAATACAGGAACAGTTAAAACTTCCTGACGTATCGATGCAAATTGCATTCACATCACAATCATTAAGATTGGGATCTTTACACTCGTCGATATCTACAAATAAATCATTAAGTAATGGTTCAACATATCTCATCTCATGCGAGAATATCAATAGTAGTAATTCCTATCTATCGATATTACATTACGTGGAAGTCTTACCAAAAAATTCTCACTATTGCACGAACTATTAATTGCTTCCAACCAGAACCGGTGTTAACCACTTGAGTCGTTTCAAGACAATTTGCCGGCATGTGAACACGCTCGATCTATTTGAGGATAGTTCCTCTAGCTGCTAGATCTATTAATCCACATCGTTAATACTTAAGAAGCGATGATCAAAATTGGTGCATGGAATATTAGGTAAGGCTGCTCAAAAAATCCGGTGAACCATGAAACTGGTCCGGACCAAACCAATCCATACCTTTTGGATTTGTCCGTAGATTAATGGTCCGGACACGGATTGAAAAATTAGAAAACCGTGACTCGCGGTTCGGTCCACGGATTTTCATTACGAAACCGTGGATTAACCGGACCGGACCGTGAGATATTTATTTTATATAAATAATATATATGTGTGTATTATATAATAAATTGTTAGTAATGTTAATACTTTTTTACACCAATTGTAGTATTTATCTTAATAATGGGATAGAGTATAGATGTACATAAAATATAGGGAGTAAATTGTAGTTTTTTCGTAAAAATTACGGATAACCTTAATTGAGTTTCAATAGTTCATTTCTTTTCCGGTTCTTTTATGTTATGTAATGTACTATAATGATATAATCCTATTAGTGTTTTAGATTCTTTTGAATTTGATTTCTGAAGTAAGCATTTGGTAGTTTATGTAACAAGTACTTTCTGGAGGTATTAAACTTAATTCTGAATATAACATTCTTTCCTTTTATTGTGAGATATATGCTTGAGCTTTATTTTTGCTAAAATCCGTGGACAAAACTGTAACCAATCCGCGAGTCACGGATTGGATTGGAACCGGACCGTAGGACTTTTGGTCCGGACACTGATTTCATTTTGTAAAAACCGTGACTAGCGGTTCGGTCCTCGGATTCCTAGAAATCCGAACCGAACCGGACCGCGAGCAGCCCTAATATTAGGGGCTTGAATGATCCTTCAAAGCAATTAGAGGTTAGAAAATTAATCCTTGACAGTAGATTATCCTTATGTGGGATAGTGGAAACTAAGGTCCGATCTCAAAACCTTGGTGTTGCGTTAAAAAACTGTCTTCCTACGAATTGGGAGTATATTCATAATATAGGCTCTGGTTTAGTTGCTAGGGCTATCTTTACTTGGAATTCTTCTCTAGTTAAGGTGGATTTACTTTCCAGCAATGATCAACATATTACTTGCAGGCTTCATCATGTCAATTCTTTGCATTCTTTCATTGTTACCCTAGTGTATGGTTTGAATCATGCTGGTGAGAGAGCTGTTCTGTGGAATGAGCTGAGGGGGCTTCATACGCTTCTGGGAAATGAACCTTGGCTTTTGTTGGGTGATTTTAATGCTGT